>CAIGRK010080068.1:0-11305 GCA_903798315.1 Fraxinus greggii
TTGCTTGGGGCATGGATGATGGTAAATGAAGATGCAACATGCCATTGAAAAGTCGACGACTTGATTTTTTATTCTATTATGAAACGTTTACGTGTTTTTTTTTAAATAAATGGATTTCTATGAACATCATTTGTGAGACTATTATAAGAAGATTTTTATAAATTAGTCATGTTTAAAAATAGTTATGTTTTATAGAAATTAATGTAAAACTTATCGTTTATCACAAAAATGGTAGTTAGTGTACCCCCCACCCCTCAAATTTCAGCTTCTATCCTAGACTTTAAAATTCGTAACTCAATCATTATTTGAAATTTTGATAGCCTCATGGGTTAATTACTTAATGAACTTGAAATTTCGTCGATTCGATATTTGTAGAATTTTATGTCATTTTAAATAAAATGCGCTGGTTATCTTCCAAACCCAGTCGTTGCGAGATTTTTGGAAAATATTTTAGCACCTCATATGTTGTCGAAGGAAGCCGATTTTTGGATATGTCATATTATAAGAAATTTCGTATCTTCCTCAGATTTTCGTGAAGTTCGAGATTGATAATTGTGTAAACAAATTTATTTTGACATTTGCCGCTCGAGAAAGAAAAGCAAAACATCATTTTTTCTTATTTACTGCCTAGAAGAGATGCTACACTGTTCACTTGAATAATGAGTATTGCATGGAAATTGTTCTAAAGAGGTTTTGAATAGTATTAAATTGTGTTTTTTTTCAAAAAAATTATATATATATATAATCCTCAAGTAAATTTTAAAGTAAATCTTTACGCATTTCAAGAAAAGTATAGTTAATTAAATTAAATTTCATATAAATTTTAAGTCTACAATTAAGTTACAATTGTTCTAGTACCGTTTCGTCAAAAATTTTATTAGAAAAATTTGATTTTTGTGTGAAATCACCTCCCCCACCATGTTTGACTTAAAGGCTGCTTGTTTGCCAATTTTTATGCTGTACACATGCCTTTTAACATTTCCAAGTCAATTCAGTACTGTATGTGAAGGTGGCTGGGTGAGGAAATTTGTGAGTAGAGTGAAATGAATGACAACATGGGCAAAATTGGGTATTGTCATTTGCAATGAATTATGGTACTGTAATTGTGTGAAAAGGGCGTCAGATGGTATTGAACAATGTATAAATCAGACGAGATCGATCGGCTCGACCGGATTAATCGGGAATCGGATCTATAACTAGTCCAATTGTTTAAAACCCGTGACAATAGAAACAGGTGAAAAGCGATTTTAACAAGTTTTCCAATTGTTTTGACAAAGGAAAAAAAATAGCAGTGATGGAATGGAAGAATCTGCAGTTGTTTGTTTATCTCACTTCTCTTATTTATCTAATGCTCATGGAAAGCTGAAAACCCAAAATAAAGAGCAGAAGGTAGTGCTAAAAATGAAAAAGAAAAAGAAAAAAGCTACTATATGTGAAGCAGCAGCAACGAACTCTTTCTCCATGGAGGAGCTGCTGCGGCGGCAAATTCTTTTCTATTAGGGATTTGATAATGAATGGTAACGTATGCAGGGAATAGCTCGGGCCTGAAACTTGCTTTACATATTATCCATTGTGAAAATTACACTACTTCCTACTTTTAAAGATCAATAGTTAAAATTTTAATATTAATAATAATATTATAAATTAATTTATATACACACCCCTACCCTATCTACTCATCCAAAACCCTAAAATCAATTTTTTTTCTCATCTCTTCTCCATTCTCTCTACACTACCGTCTCTTTACTTTCAAATCAAAACTGCCACCGTCGCTGCTGCAGCAACTCGCTTGATGTGAGCATCACTACTACAACGGCGAGTTGCAGTGCAGCGAAGTGAAGAGGATCGGCTTCGAAGTGATGGTGGTGCTACAGGTGGCGGTTGATTCGGCTATAATGGTGTGCGGTGGTTGATCGCAGTGATGGTGGTGGTACAGGTGGTGGCGGATCTGGCGTTGCGGTGAGGTGTTGGTACTGCGATGGTTTCTTGTTAATAGGTCTTTGAAGCCGTGTAGGATGGAAATGGAGTTCTGGTGGTGGTTGGAAATGGTGGTGGCAATGGCGGCGGTAGTGGAGGTGGAGACCACGATTGTGACGTGATGGCGGTTGTCGAGTGTTGGGTGGTTTTGGATCTGTTGTATTGGTGTTGGCGGTGCTAGTGAGGTGGTTTTGATGGTGGCAATGGATCTTGAGGCAACGATGTGCGAAGGTCACGATGAAGGTAGCCAAAATGGTGGGGGTAGTGAGGTATTGATACCATGATGGTTCCTTGTTAATAGGTTTGTAAAGATGTGTTGGTTGGATATAGTAGCTGTGGTGGGAGCTGAAAATGGTTGTGGCGATGGTGGAGGCGGTGACGACGACTGTGAGGTGATGGCTGTTGTGGAGTGCTGGCAATTTTGGATTTGATTTGTTCTTGTTGGCAGTGCTGGTGAGGTGGTGTTGATAGTGGTGGTCGCGGTGACGGTGCTTATGACGTGGCGATTATGGTGGTCGTGGGTGGGATGAGATGGAATGAGGTTGGTTAATTTATGACAAATAAATAATATGTAACCTAAAATTGTAATTGTGGCTCACAATTTATTAAAGTGTGATCGAGAAATTAATTGTGATCAATTAACTTGATATTTTGCAATGAATAATTGAATTGTGACCAATAAAAGATTTGATTTTGTGATCGATGAATAATTTGTTACCTATAAAATTTTTTTTTCGTGATTGAGAAATAACATATGACCTATAAATTTTTTAATTTGTGATCAAAAAATAAGTTGTGACCAATAATTTGATAAGTTGTGATTAAGAAATTAATTGTAATCAATTAATTTGGTAATTTGCAATGAATAAATGAGTTGTGATCAATAAAAATTTTGATTCGTGACCGATAAATAATCTGTAACCTATAGAATTTTGATATTTGATCGAAAAGTAATCTGTGACATATAATTTTTTTGATTTGTGACAGAAAAAATTTGTAACCAATAATTTGATAAGTTGTGACCGAAAATTAATTTGTGACTAATTAATTAGATAATTGTAACCAAATTTCATATAATTGTGACATTAATATATTTAATAAATTAGTTTATAAATAATTTTTTTTTTTTTAAAAACTGATTTTTGAAATTTGAATCCTTGTCTTCTTAATTATGAAATTTTGCCATATCCATTTATTTGGGCCCACTTAATTTTTACTTTAGGTTAAATGGGTATTCAACTAATTCATTAGTTAATATTATATAATGAGTCATATAAATATTTTTACTTAATATAAATTTATAATAGAATACACATAAGTTGAAAAAATGAATATACATGAAAATATAATATAAATTATTTATTTAATTATTTTAATTTTCGGTTCAACTCGGTTCGACCTCACTTTGACCTTTTAATCCTTGACCATTTTTTTCCGAGTAGATGTCCGGGCCAGTTTTCAAAATATTGGTATAAAATAAAGAATTAATATTTGAACATCAAACGATCTGATTTTTCCTATTAATTCAACTTTAATTGCTGCCAACACGTGGACTTAATAGATTAAAGATTCAACACTTACTCTTTTAAATTATATTTGAATTGAATGATATGGATATATATAAAAAAAATTATATTAAGCAAAAATGTGAGGAGAAATCAATAATTTTTCTTTTTTGAGAAAAGCTAATTGAAAAGTTAAAATAACGAGATTATTGGAGTGCTTAAAAAAATTACTATCCAAAATGCTATCAATTATGAATAAGATATTTTTATATAAATAAATAGTCTTTTGAAAATGCTTTAGTTCAGTATGCTCCTGTTTGGTGGAGGTTAAAATCAGATTTTTAGTAGAATTTAATAAAAGTTGATGAAATATGTGGACGAAAAGTTGTAGAATTTACAAAATATATGATTAAAGTTAATTGTTTGTTGAATTTTATGAAACTTAAACTTTATAAAACGTTATGAATTGTCAAGATCTTCATGTCAAATCATCAAGAAAATTAATTAATGCAGAAAAACCTTGATCTATTGATTTGTATCTTGAACATTGAATCTTGAAGCTTGAATTCTAAATCTTTAATCTTGATTTCTTGTTCTTCAATTTGAATTTTTTCATGAGTTATTGAATTCTTCAATCATTCTTCTTGATTCTTGAATTCTTTTATGTGAGTTGTGGATTTTTTCGCTTCAATATGTTTTTTTTTTAATTATGTGATGAGGAGATGACACAAAAATATAGAAAATTGCATATGAATTAGGGATCATAATCCTATATATAATTTCATATGTATTCGGCTCACGCTTTATTTAGATACATAAAGTCCAATAACTTAATTTTTTATTAGATCATTTTAATTTTGAGCTTAATTTTAAGATAGTCTTCATACAAAATTAATTATATATGTCGGCCCAAATTATTATTTTTTTCCCAACAATCTCTTATCTGGGTCATATATGTTACCTTATAAATGTGTATAACCTTATAAGCTCAAAACTTTTGCTATCATAACCAAAAAAAAATTTCCGAACAATCTCGTCCATCAATCATGTCAATACATGATCAAACCGATATCTGTTATAAGTATTATAACTAAACCCTCAATGGTCAATATATCAACACAATCAAATGATATAGAATAAATGTGGATGTGCATCGTGGAAATAATTTGTAATTTGACCCAAACATGCCTATTTCCAGTTGGTCGTATCTTATTTTTTAATACCTCATACTTTAATAAGATCAAACTGAAAAAAACAAAACAAAACTTTAATCAGATTGAAAACTAAATTGAGTACTTTATTACTTAAATAAACTTGAATGTACACAAATAAAAATCTGTGTCCAAAAAGACAACATCTAAAATTACAAACTCTCACTAAACCAGCATATCATCGAAATATACAACACTCATGTGAGCAGTGTGCTCATGAAAGACCTTGGGTGGTAGACCTTTAGTGAATGAATCTGCTATCATGGAACTCGTCCCAATATGTTCTATAGTAACCTGATCACTCTGAACTCTTTCTTTAACAACTAGAAATTTGATATCTATAAATTTAGACTTTGTTGAATTTCTATTGTTATTTGAATACAAGATTGATGACTTATCGTCACAAAATAACTTAAGTGATCTTTCAATTCCATCCAAAAGTCGCAGCCCAATGACAAAATTTCGTAGTTGTATTCCTTGATTGGATTCCTCGTAATATGTTGCAAACTCCGTTGCCATAGTTAAAAATGAGTGTTTGTTTAGCACTCTTCCAGGATATATTTCCTCCAGCCAGCATGAAGACATAGCCAAATCTGGATCTCTTATTGTCTTGACATCCAGCAAAATCAAAATCGGAATGAAAAATGATCTCCAATTGGTTTGATTTCCTGTATGTGAGCATGTAATCTTTTGTTTTCTATAAATACCGCACAATCCGTTGGTTGCTTTTCAACGATCCATCACAGGGTCACTTAAATATCTGCTTAGCATTCCAACAATAAATGCTCTATTCAGACGTGTGCATGCCTGAGCATACATTAAACTTCCAACTGTTGAAGTATATCGAGTTTCTGCCTCTCCTTTATTTCAAGATCATTCTTAGGACATTGATTGAGACTAAACGTATCTCCCTCAGCAACATCGGTATTACCTGGTTTGCAATTCTGCATCCTAAATCTCTCGAGTACCCATCGATATAATCCAAAATTACCTCGAAAATGGTTCGGTATATCTAAATCCCTAATACAAAAGAGGTATCACAATATCTTTCATCTGAAAATTCTTTGAAAGAAATCTCTTGATTTCGTGCAATAAGTTTATATCATTGCAGACAAATAGTATATCAATGACATACAATACCGGAAAAACATACTCCCACTGAACATGTGGTATACACAATCATCAACCACATTCATATCAAAACCAAACGAGATGATTATTTGATAAAATTTGTGATACCATCGACGAAAAGTCTGCTTAAGCTCATAGATCGATTTCTTTAATTTGTAAACAATTTTCTTTGGGTCTCATGACACAAAATTTTCCGTGTGTACCATATATATATATTGTCTCATCAATGTTACCATTGAGAAACACTATTTTTACATTCATCTGATATAGTTCAAGTTCAAAATATGCTACAAGTGTCATTATAATTCATAAATAGTGTTGTCATTGAAATTGGAGAGAATGTCTCTTTGTAATCGATGTCTCTCCTTTGAGTAAAGCTCTTTGCAACAAGACGATACTTAAATCTTTTCACATTACCTTCTAATCCCTATTGGTTTTAAATATCTATTTGCAACCAATGAGTTTCGTACCTTCAGATAATGAGATAAATTTCCAAACGTCATTGTCTTTTATAGACTTTATTTTCTCATNAAGTCTCTTTATAATCGATGCCTTCTTTCTGTGTAAAGCCTTTTGCGACAAGACGAGCCTTATACCTCTCCACATCACCTTTCGAATCCCTCTTGGTCTTAAATATCCATTTGCAACCAATGAGTTTCGTACCTTCAGATAATGAGATAAATTTCCAAACGTCATTGTCTTTTATAGACTTTATTTTCTCATTTATGACATCAATCTACTTTTGAGAATTATTCATCTACATTGCTTGATGAAAGTTGATAGAATCTTCTTCCATCAATCCAATGCCACCTCATGTTCTTGGAGAAATACTTTAAAGTCATATGGAAATGTATTTCTCCATTCTCTAGTAGATCTCCTTAATAGCATTTGTTCTTGAGGTTGTTCAGTTTGTTGTTTTGGAACAATCTCTTGATCCGAAATTGCTTCTCGAACAAGATTGAAGCAAGAATTTGTCCATCGTCCTGATTATTGTTGGTTGCAATAAGAGGGATATTTATGTATCTCTCTTCAAAGATAAAATCCCTAACCTTATCTCCCCTCGCAAACTCCACATCCTCGAAGAACATAGCATTTCTCATTTCGAAAATTGATTTTGTAGTGAGATCATAAAATTTGTAACCCCTTGACTTGTCAGAATATCCAATAAAATAATAATTGATAGTTCTAAAATCCTGTTTCTTTTCCAATGGCTTATAAAGCATTGCCTCAGTTGGACAACCCCAAATGTGTAAGTGCTTCAAACTAGGATTTTTACCTTTTCAAAGTTCATCAGAGATTTTGATAGTTGCTTTACTTGGAACTCTATCGAGAATATAAGTTGTAGGTTCTAATGTTTCTCCCCGGAGAGATTCATGTAAGGTGGAATAACTAATCATTTTCCTTATTATGTCCTTGAGCGTTCTGTTCTGTTTCGTCTTTCAGCAATGTCATTCATGCTGAAGAACCGACAGGTGTATTGTGGGACAATTTCACATTTCTTTAGGAATTTAGCAAAAGGCCCTCAATGTTCTTCTGATCCATCATATCTGCCATAATATTCACTACCACTGTCAGATCTGATGTGTTTTAGTCTTTCGTCGAATTGATTTTTAACTTCAATTTATAAGCCTTGAACACGTAGATTTCTCATGAATGAGATACATGTAATAATAAGAATAATCATCTATGAACTTAATAAATGACTGATGACCATTCCAAGAAGCCGAAAAGAATGACCCACAGATATCCGTATGAATTAGTTTCAAGACGTCCGAAATTCTATTAACACTTAATTTCCTTATGTTTGTTTGTTTCCCCTTGATATAATTTATACAAACATTTAAGTCTGAAAATTAAGGGGATAAAGAATTCCTTCTGACACGGATGTTTTTATTCCCTTTCGAAAAATATGACCTAAATGTTCGTGTCATAATGAAGCTAAACTCTTATTGATTAATTTACATTTAATACCTCGTGAATTCACGTGCTAGGTTTTATTATAAGAACCAACATAATTAAACAAGTATAGATTATCATATTCAGATAAAGAACTGGTACCCACAAGATTTGAATAAAGATAAAGACTAAATTTATTATTTCCAAATGAACAAGAATAACCGAATTTGTCCAAAAAAATAGGAACCAAATTTCGTCTAAAAGACGGTACCACAAAAGTCTCTTTCAGATTCAAATAAAAACCACTCTTTAATAATAATCTAAAAGTTCCTATAGCCTTTACTTCAATTGATTTGCCATCGCCCACATAGATGAATCTTTCGGCATTATTTGGCATTTGGCTGTTCAAGCAACCATGCATAGACACGCCTATTTGAGCAGTGGCACCAGAATCAATCCACCATGTACGTCTAGAAAGTGAAACTAAATTAACGCCATAACAAACCAAAGTGAGAAACGCACATTTTCTTTATACGCCAAGCGTAGTATTTGGTACAATTCCTCTTCAAGTATCCCGAAATTCCACAAAAGTAACAATTAGATGATTAATCATTTTCAGGTTTTTATTGTTTCTTTTAAGTTTGATCAGGTGCTGCTTCCTTATTTTTTTTTTCTTGGCCTTGTCCTTTGATGTACTAGTCGAGTGAGCACTCCTAGTCCTGTCATGCTTAAGCATTTCTTTTTCCTGCACATAATATGAAATGAGTTTATTTAGAGTCCATTTATCCTTTTGACATTATAACTGATCTTGAATTGATTTATATTATGTAGGAAGAGAAAACAAAACCAAATGCAAGAGCAAATCATCAGATAACTCAAGTTTTAGTGCATTTAATTTTGAAAAAAAATGAGATATCTTCATGATGTACTCCAGAATATTCATTTAACTTTATGCTTTAGTGAAACTAAGTTCGCCAAAAGCGTACTAGTTTCAGCTTTATCACTTTTTGTAAAGCGTTTTTCAATTCATCAAAAAATTCCTTAGCAATAGTTACATTATCGAACACAGCACCCCTGAATGATTTTGGAATACCACGCTTCATGAGCATATGATTCATGCGGTTTGAACGATCTCACTTATGAAAGTCCATTTTTCATCAGCGGAACTTTTATCCGAAAGTTTAGCGGAGATTGTTTAGTTCTTAACGCAATGTCTAAGTCCATGCAATCAAGAACGATCCGAACGTTCCTTTACAATCCTTAAAGTTGGTTCCATTTAACACGAAAGTAGAGTTGATGTTTGCAGATATTATAAAAGCAAAAGAGTTAACTAAATAGTAAACAACAAAAAAAAATGTTCACATTAGAATCCGTATTAAACAATTAATAAATTCAAATAATGGCAAACCCCATCACAAGAGAATTAGCACAACATTGATATTTAGTTTTTGAACATAAATACCAACTTGTGGGTGGTACTTTTAGTGTAGTAATCAAATATTAACAATAAACTATGTCAAATAATAAATCAATCTTTGGACCAATTTATTGTTCACATAAAAACACTTTATAATTGTCACATATTTATTACCACAAGTGTGCATGTAATTCGGCCAAACATTTACTTTCTTTTGGGTCGGTGAATATCCACATGAATTACAAATATACAACCATCATGATGTTTCAAATAAACTAGCTTAGACAAGAGATGTTACTTTGACAACAAGTTGTTTCAACCAATAAATTTAGAACATTAGATAATTGAATTAAAATCTAGTACATAAATTTGAATTTTAGTTATTAATCCGGTATTCTTTTATTTTTATTTTTATTTTTTTGTTTTGCTTTAACAACAAAAAAAATTCGAAATCAGACAGAGATGTAGCGCCGCAGCGCCCTCTGGGGGCTACAACGCCCCAAGAGGTGCGGCGCTGTAATATCTCCGTAAAAAAATCCAAAATTTGATATGTAGGATTTGAAATTCACATCCCAAAAATTAATATAACTAAAATACGAATTTTAACCTTAAAAATCTTCCTTTAAACTCAACGTTTTAACATGGATAGACTCTGATACCACTTATTTAATTTTATGAAACTTAAACTTTATAAAACATTATGAATTGCCAATATCTCCATGTCAAATCATCAAAAAAATTAATTAATACTGAACATACCTCGATCAATTGATTTGTATATTGAATATTGAATCTTGAATCCTAAATCTTTAATTTTGATTCCTTGTTCTTTAATTTGATCCTTGATTATATATTTGTTGATTTCTGAATTTCTTTACGCAGGTTTTGGATCTTTCTCTTTAATGTGCTATTTATTTTTGAATTCTTGTATTGGTGTGACGACACAAAGAATAAGAAAATTGCATATGAATTAGGGACTACAACCTCATATATAATTTTAATATGCATTCGATCAATCATCAAATACAACCCTAGTGGATTTGGTCTCTACACATATAATTCGATCTACACTTTATTTAGATACCTAAAGCCCAATTACTTAATTTTTTATTGTACTACTTTAATTTTGAGCTTAACTTTAAGATAACCTTTATACACAATTAATTACACATGTCGGCCCAAATTATTATTTTTTTCAAATATTGTTGATTTCGAGCCTTCTTTCCGCACTATTACGGATATGAAAATAATGGTCAAAATATTAAATTGTCAACTGTACCTATCGGAAATATGATTGACCAACGATTCCGAAAGAGCTGGAGTTACATCTCTTTTCCATTTTCATTGAAGAGTTTTTACGTGTTTCCAAGCCACTTGAGATCCCGAAAGATTGGATGTCAGTGTTATTANTTACGGATATGAAAATAATGGTCAAAATATTAAATTGTCAACTGTACCTATCGGAAATATGATTGAAAAACGATTCCGAAAGAGCTGGAGTTAAATCTCTTTTCCATTTTCATTGAAGAGTTTTTACGTGTTTCCAAGCCACTTGAGATCCCGAAAGATTGGATGTCAGTGTTATTAACTCAACAGTCGAGGACGTAAGTGTAATTTTACAAAACTTACAGCCATAAAGCCAAAATGAATCAAGAATACAGAGATCTCCGTAGGTACACTGAACCCTAATTCGCTTATTAGTGCGCACGAGAACTCAAAACCTCAAAAAACAGAGGTAATTTCTTACTTTTAATCGTGCACGCACGCATGTATACTGACATTATCCCGGTAATTTTCATATTTTTGTGTAGGAAAATAAGGTGAAGAAGTCCCTGCTCGACGAGTTATTTGTTTTTCGTGGTTCGAGAAAGTTGGAGTTCAGTTGCTGAGTTACTTTCAGCTTTGGTATGTTATTGATGACGAATGTGTTTAATTGGACATAATTTTGCTGGATGTGTTTTGTGGCGTGACGATTTAGTAATTATGTCCGTCCCGTATTCGCTCCCACGAACTTAGGGCTTTGGAATTGAAGTTGGACGAGATTAATTTCGAATTTGTTAGGGAATTTTATTCTGACTTTTTACGGAAACCCCCAATTCTCACTAACAAGTTACAAGATTTACTGCCGATGTCTAACTCGAGAGAACTTTGATTTTTATTTTTAGTAG
>CAIGRK010080101.1:0-13054 GCA_903798315.1 Fraxinus greggii
ATTAGGTGGTCATGATGAAATGTTGTATGAAATTGAGTGACCAAAGTGAAACATTGTATAAAATTGAATGTGTATGATGAAATAAAATCAAATTTAATGACTACGGTGATACCAAATATAAAGTTGGATTATCATGGTGAAACAAAATTAATTAAGTGACAATGGTGACACTAAGTATAATGTTAGGTTGTCATTAATAGATTTAACCCTAAGATATTCGCTTCAGTTTTTTATTTTTTAAATTTATATGTAAAATTATTTTATTGAAAGAATGTATAATTAATAATAAATTTTAAAAAAACTACTTATAACAAGATGATGGTCACTGTCAAATGTGGAGTGGACCATTGTTCCAATCATACCTGCAAATAATTTAACACGAAAAGTTAGGATATGCTACACGGTATGCACATGAATCATGATCATTATGGCCAAACACAGGTTTTATTTTAGGAAAATTGACCTAAAATCAATTTTTTTTTATAGTTTCAATTTAAAAAATTAGATATTAATTTTTTTTTGTATAAATAATTAGGCCCCACATTTGGTCCCCTTTTTTAAAACTCATTTTTTTAAAATTCATTTTCAACCGTATATGTCATTGAGCCACAACTTTCTATTATACATTTTATCAATTTTTATCAAAATCTACAAAAAATCTATCAAACAAAGGTTTGATATATGCACACTAAATAATATTATCCCACATCACCCACCTATCATTTATGCAATTTCTTCCCAAATCAGATTTTTAGGTTTTCCCTCACCAACTCTTGTCACCGTCAACTTCAGTCACGATCGACCACTATACTCGCCGTGCTATTCGCCTCTTCCCTCCTCTCTCACCTGCTCTCCCTTATTGTCGCATGGCTCTTCCTCCGCATCTCTTTTGCCATAAGCTCACTGAAAGTATATTCTCATTAAGTAACAATTTTAAAAAGAAATTACAAATCAACCACCACCTCGTCCCAAAAAAATAGCTCGAAGG
Source organism: Fraxinus greggii (assembly GCA_903798315.1). Classification (NCBI taxonomy): domain Eukaryota; kingdom Viridiplantae; phylum Streptophyta; class Magnoliopsida; order Lamiales; family Oleaceae; genus Fraxinus; species Fraxinus greggii. The sequence goes on from CAIGRK010080101.1 coordinate 989, forward strand.
CCTCTTCTATACAGCTCATCTGCTGTAAACATGGGATATCATAATTACTGATTTAACTAGATGACATCATCACTTTACATCATCCAATCTTCTAGTGACACGTGGTAGACCAATCTTATCACTCAAAGTTAGCAAATCAAGAAAATTGTGATGATCAATGTCTCAAACCACCATTCCGAACATCATGATGAGCTGTAATCACCGACCTCTTCCTCTAATAAGAATCTTCCTTGTTGAACCGATTAGGGCACACCAAATAAGAATCTTCCTCTATAGATGACGTTGAGGCTCATCCCACAACTGTTAAAGGCAACCATGCATTCTTCATTATTTTCAACTATATAGGGCGATAATGGTCCCTCAAATGGACCACGAACACATTTCCATACTTTTCTCTTTGGTACTTGGTATAACATTGATGTAAAAATCAATAAGAATCGTTCATTTTCTTCTTTATTTCAGTTCTCATTATCCCGTCTCAATCATATTTAAGTGGGCCAATTTCTACCTTTTTCTATTAATTTCAAATTATCTCCAAGTACGAATCATATCAACAAAGTAGAAAGGATGAAAATGTCTTGAGTACCGTATATATCAGTAGTGAGTAACTTAATATTTGATAAAATTTGTACAAGACCAGACGTTTATAAAGCAGTGGTAGTGGTTAGTCGGTAATGATGAATCCTGGTAAAAAGTATTTGAGTATCATGAAGATGATCCAAAGATATATCAAGGGTACCTCAAATGTTGCATTATATTATGGAGGATCGAACTTTACCATCGAAGTTATGTTATGCAAATGATATTGACAAATGCAAATTCAACACCGAATATGTGTTTACTCTTGCAAGAGGAGCTGTAAGTTGAGTTTCAAAACTGCAGTTTATCATGGCTACTTTTACAATAGAGATAGAATATTTTGAACCTACACAATCTAGTAAAGAGACAACCTGGTTGCAATGTTAGTAGAGGAGCCCAGATACAAACAAAGGAAGATTGTTATTTTGTGATAGTCAGATCTTTTTACACTTAGCAAAGAATCCAACATTTCACTCAAAGACAAAACACGTTTGAGTTAAGTATCACATTGTATGTGAGAAGATGGAAGAAGGAAGCGTGGCATACAAAAAATGATTTTAATATTTAGTTATGTGTTTGGTTGTCTGTCGTATTTAAACTTCTTTTTAAATTCACCGACAATTACTGCATTGCACATCCCAGGTTGTAAGGGGTTCAATTGTCGGGCTTCGGACTGATGAGAATTCACTGACTAAAGCCGAAGTAACTCGGGCTGAAATCGATATGGTGAAAGTGAGAGGAGAACGATACAATGTACACAAGAATAAAAAGAAATCAATGTCAAAGGCCCCATATTTAATCAAATCATATTGAAAGAATTTTGCTGGAAGTATCTTCGATAAGTATCAGTCACAGATGAAAAGGTAAAAAATCTTTCGTATTAGCACCAATGAAATAAATATTAAACAGTCACGTGATTTCAAGCCACTATGGTGCAAGAAAAGAGTAACTACACAACTCAAAACCATTAATGGACTCACTTGAAGCCTTCCCTTTTCTAATATCAATTTCAAATGCAATCCAATAAGCTACTTACAACTTCAGAAATTTGGCAAGCTAAATTCTTGTTTGCAGTACTAATCAATGTTTGTGCTTTCGTGATTTCTATTGTGGCTTTTTTGGGCTCCAACACGTGAACAAGGGAAGCCTTGTGTAATCCATCTGCACTAGTGATTTCCTCTACATTTATATTAAATCCAATTTTACGCAGTTCAGTCAGAAGAACGTCCAATTTGATTCTTCCCAAATGCACCACTGGCCTAATCTGAGAAGAAACAGCTCGATCCATCCCCAAGAGTAATCGATATTTGCCTTGCTCTAGTGCAAGCTCGCCCTTCAACCTTGCGACACTTATGTTTTCATGTTTAAGTGTCGTGTAATGAAGCCGTAAAGCCAAGTCTTCAGCAATATCTAATTCTGAATTCTCTACCAAGTTGGGAACATTCAGTGTTTCATCTTCAGAGTAATAACTGGATGAAAACAAATTTTTTGGAAGATCAACATGCTGCCTCAACTTCTTGGGGAACTGTTCTAAGCAGAAATGAAAAGTCGTCAGGAAAACACGTACAATATACTATTCATGGGCATCAAGCTGGTGAGCAAAATAGTTAACCCAGGGAACTATATGAATTTCCTGAAGAAAGATTTTTACCAGAACATGTCTAGGTTGTAATGTGCTCAGCAAATGTCGAGAAAATTGCAACCTGCAAATCCGGAAAAATGGAAGTTCAAGCTCATCCCAAAAAAAATAAAATGAAAACTAAAAACAAGGAAATAATAGCTCTACAACATTGTAGCAAGACAAGAAATGGAGCGAAACTAAGCTCGTAAACATAAGGAACTTCGAAACAAATCCACTTTAAGCTAACCAAAACATGCTAAAAATCTACTCATTGGTTTCGTTCATATGAGAGGTTTAGCCAAGATATCGAATGTTTTGACATTAACATCAGCGTTCAATTAATCAACAAATAGGCGACTACTTGACAGTTTCAAGCAATTTTACCTCTAATACAGAGCTAAAGGTAGAAGGTAAATATGCATTTCATGAGTACAATAGAAAACAAAATTGCAATAAAAACTTACTCTATTCCAGAAAGAAAAGAACATTGCAGAACTTTCATTTTCATTGGCCTAAAAGGCAGGAGAGCCAAACTGGAATTCACTCCTTCCTGTACGTATAATTAAAGAGATGGTAAATAAACACCAATCACAACATATTTGAAGAGTACAGTATGGTGGACGATTAAAAAATATAATGCAAAATTTAGGAGCATGTAGGAGAATACTTTCTATACCTCCATCACAAGGATAGAGTTTTCATCCTTGCACCACCGTCGAAGCAAATGAACAACAGGTCCAAGTCGTAGACTCCAGTGGGGACAAAATACTATGCAAGGTTCCTGCCAATTGGTTCTATGAAAATACCATTAGTTTCCAGCCCAATTATGCTAGTAGAGAGCACTAAAACAGATTTTTGGCAGATCTGAAACACATTCATTCTCTCTATATACATATTAATCATTTAAAAACCCTAAAAAACCACACAATAAAAAATTCGGAATTTCACCAAAAAATGTCAAGGTTTTTTGTGGATGATAAGAGTACATCACAGAAAAAAATTTCTCACACATGTACTCTCATCACATGAAAGGGAAAATATTATCTTACAATAGTGTGAGCGAGTGAATAGCAGGAAACAACTGAAGCCTTTTATCGTTTAACAGCTCCACGTGATTAAATAATTGTTGACCAGAGTAGAGCTGTAGAATCATTTAAAGGAAAAAAAAAAAAACCGTGTTAGCACGCTCACAGTTGAGAGCCTGAAGGTCAAAGATGATTTGATAGTATTGACTGTAACATACCCGGTCTTGCCTCTGCTTGTTCAACCATTCGGGAATCACATTTGTATATGCCATCAACTCTTCCGCAACAGAAGAAACAATAAATATAGGAATCTACATCACAGGAAAATAGATGACTATACCTGAAGTAGAAATATGAACCGGAAAAAGAAGAAATCATAGTTACAGGAAATTTTGTCAATATCTTCATTTGCATTTCATATCTGAATGAACTTCATCAAAAAAACTGTTATACTCATCTGAAAAATATAAAGTTACATTTTAACACTAACTACTAGACATGGCATGCGCTACAATTTGGGATGAAGCATCAACTCATTCTGCTGGTTTGTACGTAAATATACAAGTAAATGAACTGGTATTTCTTTCCGTCATATACAATAACCAAGACCTAAGGTATATTTGCCATGAAAGAAATTGAGGTTCAACCACCTGATATTAAACTGCAGTAGAAGTTTACTTCGTAAAAAGCCAAGAATATACAAGTTTGGGTAACATGTTGTTCGTTCCCAATGCCAAACATAACTCATAAGGTACCTTGTCATTCATTAAAAGAAATGGCATTTACATACAAATCAATATACCTTCAAGTTTTGAGATTCAAGGCACAATGCAATCCGCTCCAATAGCTGCAAAACCATTCCAATTCGTCCAACAGGAATAAGAACTGAACCTCCAGCTTTTATCGAGTCCATAGAACAAGAGCATATGAAGTCTAACTTTTCCATCTCCTGACAATCATCAGCAATTGCTTCCCAGTCAACATTAGCAACGCTACAAGAAATGATGGCAAACCTTCAATCAGTTTTGGGTATCATAAGAAAAACAAATAGTTGCGATTAGAAATTATAGCACAAACTACAAAATATTCATGAAACAAAATGCATAACATTACAAAAGTTGAAGAACCTTAAATTTGGATCAGCTGTAGTAGAGCCATAATTATCATCACTGGATTTGTTTAAAGCATGGCAAGGAGTAAAATCTGCGTACAGAATCACATCATTTCTTTGAAGAGAGTTGTAATCAAAACACATTGCTGTGGCTGATGAAAAAACAGAGCTTGAAAGATATGCAATGCTTCCTTTTGGACAAATAATACTCCAATTGCAGGTGCCTATTTCTAAGCCAGAAGCAAATGCCTTTATGATCAATGTGCCATTGTAAAAAGCTTCCTCGGCGTACTTAAGAGATTGAATCTTCTGCATGCAATCCTTCACATCAGCTGCACTGAGAAGCATCCCTCATTACATCCTCAAACATGAATACCCACAATTTACAGAATTTAAATAAAAATAACACAGAAATACACAATTCTTGATGGGGAAGTTTTTATAGCTATTCCAGATTTTTCCAACTACTTCAATTAAATATGAACCCTTCATCATTGATTCAAATAACATAGTAATGTAAATATGAGAACAGGAGATATAAGAGATGTCCAACTCTTGACAATATTTTTATCCTTTTTTAATTGGTTTTCCAAGTAGAAGTTGGATAAAACATTTCACATTTTCAATACAGATGCTAGTATATCACAACCTTAAGCAGCTAAAAGTGCTAGATCACATCATACCGATTTGTGTTCCAGTTGATGCCCTTAAAAATCATGCAATATAATATATCGCTCAGGCTATAAGGTGCATTTATCAAACAGATCAACCTAATATATTATTAGTATAAGTCTGTGTGGACGCTACTCCTACAGTTAGATGGTAGGCATTTGATTCTTAAATTTCAGCAGGCCCATGTTTAGGAACTTTGTTTCAGATTGCAGAGCAGAAAACAGAATAATATTTTGACATGAATTTTCCGCCTTCTTTGAGAGCTAATAAATAGTATGAGGCTCCAGAAAGTCACGTGTTTGACTACCAGTGTCAAACCAAGTCATCCAAAATGAAATTCTAAGATCCTAATCCTAATCATAAAAGCTTTGGATCTATAATTATAATTTCTGTTGTGTTAAAGTACTTTATATACACGAGTCAAAAGAGTTCCAAACTTAAATTGTATCTTCTTATTTCCCTTGAATTCCATATGAACAAGAAATCAACTAAATAAATTTGATTTATTAATTGTGAAAAATAAATCAATTTAATATGGAAAAGCTCTAAAGCATAAAGAATACGCCCCTATTTGGTTTTGCTAAAAATCAGATTGTTAGTAGATTTTAACAAAAATTGATGAAATATGTGGATGAAAATAAGTTCGGGAAAAAATGGGGGCCAAACATGGGCTAATTGAGATGATTTCGCATCAGAGTTTGTAAATAATAATTTGCAAAAATAATTTACCTGTATAACGACATCCAACTAGCAAGCTCTGTTCCATCTTTACCCAATGCTATCTCTTTTAGTTCTGATGGGAGCAATTCAAGCTCTTCCCATTTCATCCATTGAGGTGAACCAGACCCCTCAGGTCCATAAACTTGTCTAAATTCCTTATGCATTGTAACAAGATCCTCCATCATAAGCTGTCCGAATCTAGCAGCCACGTCAGTGACATATACCTAAACCATTTAATGAACCATAACGATCATATTTATGTCATTTTAGACTAAAAATAAAAATTACGAACTGAAATAGTGAGGAAATTGCAATTTTAGTTACCTTAGCGGAAAAATCTTTGTTGCGGGTGAGAAATGGTAACCCTAGAATACCCATTGGACTCGAGATCAAAACTACATCAATAAAAGAAACATCCCATAAAAGCAAATTTTTTATAATCTTATAACGTGGTTCAGCACGTATTAAACTGCTTTCATCAAGGGGTTTATCGATTTTTCGTCTCTTATTTTCATTTGACTCGGAATCCAAAGATTTCTGGTAGGAACAAGAAGTGATTTCACCATTACACATTGTGAATGACTCTGTGGGGACCGGCATAAACATTGTTAGAGAAGAAAGGTCCATGGGGCAATCCAATAAAACCCGAAAGCCGCAGATGTCCAAAATATGACATGGTGGGAAATAAAAACCCCTTCCTTCACTCAAACATGTCTGCAAAATGAAAACATCAATAAATTCAAGTAAATTAGTGGATGCCCATAAAAAAACCGCAGAGAGAGATACAAAGCGATACTTACAAACTCCATAGAGCTCAACAAGCAGGACAACCTTCTCACAGCAGGAACATGTAGACTGAGAAGGCAATTTTTTCACCTACAAAAAGCAGTATGTAGTCTTTGAGCAGAGTCTAGTACAATATGTTAGGGGAGGCTAAAATTTAAAAACAATGTATTAATAAAATTCATATAACACAGAAAAATAAAAATATGACATCATCTACTCCGGTTGTGCTTGAGATGGGCCAAAAAGTCAAGTCTAGAATTCACCTCAAAAAAGTTGGAAACGACGAAGTACCTAAGATGTGCACTCTGAATGGGCCAAATGGGATGAAAACCGGCAAATAGCAAAAAATGCACTAAGGTTGGACACTTGGAGTTTGCACTTTGAGTTTCTGTGGGAAATCTGCAAATTGCAGATAAAATAAAAGTAAATTGCCTTAGTTGCTTGGATGATCAAAGTACCTATAATAAGGCCAATTAAAGGTAAAAAGTAAAAGGAACAAAAGATTCACATGAAACCTAAATACTGAATGACTAGAGATGGACAAAACTCCCGAATCGAACTGACCGAATCGGTCCCGAACTGAATTGAATCGAACTGAGCGGTTCTTTTTAACTTAAATACCCGAACGAATATCTGAATCGAGAATCGACGGGTTCGGTTCGATTCTCGATTCTAGACTAAGAACCGAAAAATCGAATAAGAACTGAATATCTCTAATTTTTTGATCTAAAATAAGCCAAATTATTTTATTTCTCTTAAATAAATTTGCTAACTAATCAATTTAGCCCAAACCCAATATATGATTTTTCTATTTCAAATTTTCAGCCCAAGTCTAATTAATCAAACTGACCTAAATTTTACACAAATCTCTTAGTCTACTGTAATACCATTTTTGTAGAAAGAAATCGAATTGGAAACCTCTCTTTATTATTGTGAGCTCGCTATCTTCCTCTTCTTGTGATTTTAAATGTCAAATCTATGGAGAACTCAACAAAGAGAATCGCAAAAAAATATGGGATTGGGCTACGTTATTTTGTAAGAGTTAAAATTGAACATGTTATTAGTTGAATTAATGTAACGATGTTGTAAATATCAAAAAATTTAATTATTGTACGCAACTCTAGAACCGAACGGAACCGAATGTTTCCATAATTAAATTTAGACCCAACGGGCAATACCCGAAAATTCAGGTTCGGTTTGGCTCTAAGGAGAACCGAATCGGACTATGTCCAGCCCTATGAATGACTGTGGAAATGCCAATACACAAATTCTGAACCACCATTAAGCATCCAAATTTGTAAATCTAATTCATGTGACAAATTTGAATTTATTGATCCATTATTCCTTAAGGGTCCGTTTGATTGCAATGAATTCCATCGAAAATATTACATTCGAGGAAAACGAATTCCACTTCGGCCGTTTGATTGCAACGTGGAAATAGAAATCGAATTCCAAGGTACAACCACTTTAAACTGTATTTTCTTTGTTTTCATGGAGAACGAATTCCTATGGGTTTGATAGGTTTTTATTTTCCAACTAACATGGAATTGAAATTTCTTTTCAATTTTGCCTATTAAACGGACCCTAAGTTCAACTAAGACACGGTTTACCGTTAAACTAATTCAACCTCTTGGTCAATTCTTTTATTCTCTCCTTAACAATTAACATCACAAATTCGTCAAAACTCAGGAGTGCAATAAGGAATTTTTTTCTCTTATATACGTTCCACTTCCAAAAGGATCTCTTCTATATTCATTTGCTAAGTTTCACACAGATAGGCATAAAATAGGCAAAAGAAACCACACATCTAAATTTATCTTTAATATGTTCTACACCAATGTCCAAGGGCTAGATACGTTTCCTACACTAGAATCATAGTCAATACCAAACTCAAACGCTAGATTCATGGAATTATTAGAACCAAAAATTAAAATGGCAAATTTTGACTTAAATTAAAATCAAATTTAATTTTGAAAAATTGTGAATCCTATAGAATATGCATTCAAAATTAAATGTTGATTTTGACTTAAATTAAAATCTAAATTTTAATCCTTATTTAAGAGTAGCTTAGTAAAAGGGCCTCTACTCAATACTTTTTAGTCAAAATAGACCATTAAAAGTCTTAAATCTCCTTCACTTGAAATGTCCAAAATGTTCTAATTTAAAACCAAAATTTATCAACTTATCCCAACCATAAAATCCCCACTTTGAGTGGGGGGTACCCTACAAACAAAAGGGCATATACACAAATGATGAATACAAATAGTTTCAAGACACTACAAATTGCTCAAACTTTGCCAATAGTTTCAAGACACTACAAATTGCTCAAACTTTGCCATGCCGACATATCTACACATGAAGGGAAATATGGTCAAATATCAGACGAGACTGACTCAATTCAAATGAACTATAAATAGGGAGCTGTCTTCACAGTGAATTACTACAACAGTTGGAGATGACGTAATCTCACATTGAGGTGAACTTCTATAAATTTTGTGTATTCTTGAGTGTTTATTTTTCTTTTTGCGAATTGAATGCTCTCGATAGAATAGAATTAACGTTTATAATTCTCAACATATTTTTGCCCCAGAGCTCCAACCAATCAGCTCCAGTCTTTGTGCCTAGTACGCTTCTCATATAGCACTTCACGTCACTGCTCTAGATCTTTGAGAAAACCTACTGGATAGCTTGACACGCCATTTTCAAATGCTGCATCTCTTTCTGCTCGCATTTTCTGTATCTATTTTTCGTATAGCACCACCATTTTTTTCATTCCAAGCTCATATATTAACTTCACACTTTCTAAGCTTCTCGAGAATGCATTAATCATTGGTCATGATTCCAATCTACACCCCGCTTCTCTTTGCCATAGAGGTTCAATCCGAAAAAGAAATTTTTTTTGCAATATCCTATGGGGAAGTACGCAGAGCGCCGGTCTTGTGATTTTGGAGGTCTGAGGCAAACTTCATAAACTAGGCCCCAATAATACGAAGATTTTAACTAATACAATCTAACTCATGCATTAAACTTTTTCAATAAGAGATTCACAGCAACCATTAGATAAATCATAAATCCCTAAATCAGATTTAATCATACCAAGTAGCACTAGCTATTGGAACCAAATTTGTTAGGACCAAAAGGAAGCTCATTTTGCAGGGCACGATAAAACGACGTGCTAAAAAGTTTCCATATAAAAGCTTTAATTTTTAATCATTGCATCTTCAACCATACACCTTATTTTTGCTTAAGGAAAATAAAGTAAAACAATTAATTTGTTACGGTTACAATTCTAGAAACAGGCAAAAACACTGATCAGCATAGTATGCATACTGGCTCTCTAACTATATGCTCACTACTTCGATGTTAATTTTGTTGCAACCACCTAAATGTGCTAAAATGTTGTCACCAGACTACCTAAGAAGCTGTATATCCAAACAGCCACAAGATTCACAATAACATAAGGGCTCAAACAGAATCAAAAACCCCAACTTGCAAATCTGGCTATAACATNATTCTAGAAACAGGCAAAAACACTGATCAGCATAGTATGCATACTGGCTCTCTAACTATATGCTCACTACTTCGATGTTAATTTTGTTGCAACCACCTAAATGTGCTAAAATGTTGTCACCAGACTACCTAAGAAGCTGTATATCCAAACAGCCACAAGATTCACAATAACATAAGGGCTCAAACAGAATCAAAAACCCCAACTTGCAAATCTGGCTATAACATACAACTCCGGCAAAGAAGAAAAAGAAAACAAAAATTGATGTCAAATCAAACTAACCAGTGAATGAAGAATGAAAGCAATAATAAAAGATGAATGATAACTTGGAATTTGACATTTGGATAAGGAGTAATAGATTACAGAGGGTACTGATGCCAGTAATAGAGGTATCAACTTTACATCTTGGACATCTATAGCTGCCAATATACCCCAACGGCCCAACTTAATCCAACGCCCTGTCTCCCCCACAGCATCACCATTTTTCTTCTTCTTCCTCCCCTTTGATTTCGCAACATCCCAAGATTCCACCTTCAAGCTATCACCGCCAAGTCCGATCTTTAACAAACCTAGAATAAACAAACCCCTCCCCCCCAAATCTCAATCTCCACCCAACCTCCTCCTAAAGAACTTTGTCAAATAGTCCCTCACTTCCAATCATGTTCCCTCCTAAACCACAGAATCAGTTAAATCAAGCTAAAGTTGTATTAGAAAATCAACCAGAGATAACAAAAGACCACCTTTCACCCACTTCCAAGAAAACCCAAATAGCCAAAGTAGAAGAAGTGACTTTCTTATCTTCAAGAGCCAATTTTTACTCAAAAATCTACCCAAAAAAAAAATGAGAAGTAGCTCATCCCGGTTCACAGGATCAGTCAGCAAACATTACATAAATCATAAATCCCTAAATCAGAATTAATCACACCAACCATTAGTTATTATATAAATCCCTAAATAAGAAAACACATTTAATTACAGGAATGAGGAATCCCTAAATTAATTTTGCTTCTTCCGAGCTCATTAGAATGATATAGCTGATGCATTCATGAAATCGTATAAAAATTTCAAATGCATCTATAAACATTTAATCATATAGAAGTCATTTCGAAACATCAAACATTTACACAGAAATATAGAAATCATATTACATGACGGCGGGGGCGAACACACAAGCGAGAGAGCAGGGCGCAGCGGACAGTGGCGGAGCGAGCTGAGGTACGGGTCGATTTTGGGTTTCTCTCTCGCACGCACACACAGAGGGTAGACGGGAAGGAAAGAATTGACCATTAAATCTGATTTTTTCGATTTAATTAAAAAATAAAATAAAATAAAAATTTGAGGCTCCTTTATAAATTGGGCCCGAGACACTGGCCTCATTTGCCTCTGCCCAAAATCGGGTAGATGAGTTAAATTCTAGAACAATAGCATGATGAACTGAGCCAAAGAAATCCAAGGGATGTAAAAGAGCCTAGCCTTAGAAGGAGTGCCACATATGGCATGCCATACTTGTGAGGGGCGGAGCCAAGTATATTGTTCAGTGCAGGCACAATTTAATCAACGTTAAACTTTGAGTTTTTTGGCCATGAATTTAATAATGATAAAAATATTAAACATTAAGACAATACTAAAAATGACATAGTTTATAAATTACACTAGTTTCTTGCGAGTTTTCATACTTTGATATCGTTATCCAATTACACAGGGTTTTTCTCATTTTTCGAGGTTTTCTTTTTCTGAACTTAACTACTATGATCCAAAGGAGATGATTTGGGCTTGTTTACGTGATTCTGTGTCTTGAGTGACTTTTGGAAGACAAAGGAGAGGGGCAACATGAGAACCCCTCTGGGATTATAGCACTTGGAACATTTTTAATCTTAGTTTGACCCTGTTCTACTCTTGTAAGTCTAATTTCAGCAAGAAATTCAACTCCTAAGTCAATTTTTGGCTCTTACAAACGAAAAAAGAATGTGGAAGAATTCCAACAAACATTTACTTCTACCCAAATTAAACAACTTCTCTGTCATCAATTAAGATAAAGAACAAA
>CAIGRK010080106.1:0-13431 GCA_903798315.1 Fraxinus greggii
GGGGGGGGGGGGGGGGGGGTTAGGTTACAGAATGCTATTTACGATGTTCTATTTCTGTACATATATAAAGAACATTGTAGATCTCCTAATTATTAAGTAAAACCATCTCTTGTTTAGCTTGCACTAGAACGCCAACTGGAAGCCTCAAATTTCGTCCCACTCTCAGCTAAGATTCTTGTTCATCTCATATGACTCCTAACAAGGATCTCAGCTATGATTCTTGTTCATCTCTAATCATATGACTCCTAACATTACCAGTCAGTTAAACAGGACCGCAAACGAACCGACCTATGCTTCGTATTATGAGAATTTTTTAGCTCAAGTAAAATATACAAGACCTGATCCCAGCATGCTTGAATCAAAGCTAAGAAATCCAAAATTTGAGATGATCTCAAGGATCTAGGAAAGGTATGTCGACATGACTTTCAACCAATACAAGTACAATTCAAACTCACAAATGCGAATATTAGGTCTCCATCACAATAAGCTATTCCATCCATGAGAAAATTACACCTACCGTCCCTACCTATTAGTAAACATGCACTTGGATTCCTAATCCATTCTTTTTGGCAAACTGGTCCAAAACCATCAGCAAATGGTTCCTTATTAATGGATTCTAGCCAAAAATATCATCAAATCTCATGAGGCCTGCGCATTAACATGTATTTGGGGAAATTTTGGTTATCCAAATGCTTCAATTTCAAAAAAGAAAAAATAAAAATCTTATTCTTCCACCTCACTTCTCCCCTGCCCTGCCTCCTCTTCCCGATCCACTTCCAATCACGTCCCTCCCCTAACTGGCTAACCCCTTCCTCAAAGCACTAGGTTCCAGTTATTATTAGTGCCATTTTCTCATGTATTAGTTTCCAGATCATGTAGTTGAGGAAACCAAACCCGCACTTGAAGAAGTGAATCAGATTAGTGACACCTCACCCTTAAATTGAAACATATTTCTCAAATATAAATATCCAGAGAGAAAATATTGAGAAACAGGAAAAAATAGCGGAGTTGAAGACAATAAAGGGAATTGGAAAAACTTAAACCCACTACAGCAAAACTTATAAATCCTTTATAAAAGGTCAAACTTTATTTTCAATCATACATTCCAATGGAAACAATACTATCCACCACTCATTTTTATCTATCTACTTATAAATTAAATTGTTTATAAATTCTTCCCAAATGGAGGCTAAATTGAAACTGAACACAGTTTTCAATCACAGACACATACATGCATGAAATGAGCAAATCCATAGGTTTGAGTGTGTGTCAATATTACATCTCCAATTACTATTTGAATTAATTGAAGTGAAATAGAATCAATGAGTACAGAGTTGGTATATTTGATATTGTTACTTTAAAGAAGGTGATTGGGAAATTTTCAAAGTTTTTCAGAGAGAAGATTTGGGAAAATTAAGTAGAAGAAGGGAGAATCAGCGCATATAACAGGCATGGATTAATGGCTATAGCTGCTATCTCTTGCACCTAATGTGGTGAAAGGATTTGCCGGAAAGTCGACGAGTGGAAACAGATGTTGCACACAGGACAGGTGCACATGATGAGGATGAAGAACATCATTTTTTATTTTCTTATTTATTCTTTATTAATTAAATTAAGGTTTAATTTTCTAAAGAATTAAAATCTATGATCATGTGCAATGTTCAACAGCTAAACTGGATGGGATCTGCAAAAAGATACCTACTTGCTAGAAAATTGAAAGTTGTGACATATTTGCCAAAATAAAAATAAAAATAATTAATAAAATGAAACCAAAGTGCACATTCACAAACCACAGGTATAAATTTCCATTTAATCGTTAACAAAGGCAATAATGTTGCTCATTCAAAATAGATCCCAACATCTAAACAGCCTGTCCGAATTTCCTTCTTGAACAATAGAGCTACCCATTTAATACATTAACCAAACAAATGCAGCATTGTTTCACCAAATGCATACATCATCGTACCATGCTTAAGCTTCTATAGCAAATTTAGCACTAAAATTCGAGTAGAAAAATCACCAAAAGGACTCCAATATCTGATTTGACATATAAATTAGTATCTGAGCTTGAGGTAGCCAATATCTCCATATTTATCTCCCATCTCTGACTGACACAAAACAAATACCGTTCTTTTAATTTCCAGTCTACGCTGGGATGGGGCTTTTCTTGATACATCGTTCAACAGCATAAGCTACGTTCTTTTGCAGCAAATATATCGCATTCTTTTGCAAAAACTACTTTATAATTCAACATCACCATATGAAACTGCATATTATGCTTCAAGACAAAAAAAATAAAATAAAATTATTCTAAATAAATAAAATCGAACCTCAAACTACTCGCTGCGCTTGGTTCTCTCTGATGATTATGTATCTGCGTGCCTGTACAGTTGCTTATAGAGAGAGAGAGAGAGAGGGTGGGGGAAGAAGAGAGTGTTTGCTTATATTGGCGATTAAAAAGAAATGAAAAATAGGAAATTGATGCAAAATGATGAAACGACGACGTCTTCAACTCAACGCCGTGTTTGGTTCACTGTATTGTGTATACCAATAAGGACATGTTAGGGGGTTGTTTGACATAAGCACTAATATTAGAGCTAAACGTGCCCATAAGAGACACCCTGAGACGTCGTCTTGCACACAATAAATTGATTATTTAGCAATTGGGGAATTTTGACCTATTTTCTTCTTCTCCGGTTACAGTAGGAAGAAGAAAGAGCAGAGGACAGCTATGGAGCATTTCGGGGGAGGGAACTGGACAATGATCCCCAGTATACAGTCCCACAGTAACCCTACTACACCCTCCAATCAGGACCATCTATTCGTCCAACAACAGCAGCAATCGCAATTCAATCAACAGCAATTTCAACCACAATTCAATCAGCAGCAGCAGCAACAACGTTTTCCTCAACAACAAACACCGCAACAGCAACCACAGCAATCACTTGCCTCTCTCTTCCACCTCCAGCATGTACGTATTCAAGAACCCAAGACCCATATTTCATTTTTCTGAAAAAACTAATTTAGATTTTCTTTGTTCAAAGAAAGGTTTTTCATTCGGCGTTTTTTTGGTACAGTTGGTGGAAAATTTGGCGGACGTTGTTGAGAATGGGACGCGCGATCAGCAAACTGATGCATTGGTTGGTTTTTTTGTTTACCTTTTTTCTTTTGTTTGTAAATCATAATTTACTTGCTTTAAATGGAAACTGCTATTTTGGTATCTGTATATAAAGTCATGTTATCTGTGCTCTGAAAGGTAACCGACTTGAACAACCAATTTGAGAAGTGCCAGCAGCTATTGAACACGATTGCAGGGACAATTAAGGCAAAATCAACGGTAGATTACACTCTTTTTTCCTTATATTATTTGGAACTTCCTCATGTAGAAAAGAAGTATGGGAATATTTAACTCTCTGTAATCTTTTGTTTGAGTCGTTTACATGACAGTAACTTCAGAAATATACTACCGACTATCATGCATTCTATATCTAAAATATTATGAAATTTGCTATTTATATTTTGGATTCCATTTAAAAAAAAAAAAATTATGAGGTTCATAATTTTTGTATACTTTGAGGTAATATATAGAAATGATATATTTTCTGATGATCCTTCCCCACTCGGGGGAAATATTGTTGCAGACAGTGGAGGAGCAAAAGCACAAACTGGTGGACACTGAGAACTTACTGAAACAAAGAAGGTTATATCCCTTTGCTTAACATTTACCTCATTTAAATGATCTATAGAAGTTTTTAGGTCCCTATTATTTGGTATGTCAATTTCCTATGGATAAAAATAAATAGGTGCACTCATTGCACTTGTTTTTCCCCATATAATGGGGCTTAAAGAACCACAATCGGCAGTAATACATTTAGTGCTCCTGATTGATTCATGGAAGCAAAATAAAGATCCAATCCACGGTGACTTATCTTGCTGATAACTATGTACATATTTCTTATTAATTACAGGGATCTTATTTCAAGTTACAGAGATTCGGTAGAAGAGCTTATCAATTCCGAAATCTGAGGTGTTTATTTTTATCCCTTACCGAGGAAGGATATTTTGACGTAGTTGCTTTCTTGAAGTGTGGTCCGTCAATTACTCATCAATTTATGAACAGCTTTATCTTTAATTAGTAATTGTGGGATCTTTACTTGGCACCTTATAAAAAATTCGTTCCTTGCAAAAGCAATTATACAGCTTACTTTCTGCATATTACACTATCAGACCCTTCGCCAGGCAACTTATGATATATTTCTCGGTTTTGGGATATTCTGTCATAAATTTTATTCTGCACAATATATTCCCACACAAAAATAAAAAATAAAAATAAAAATAAAAAACCCTTGTGGACTTGATTCTTTCATGCTCCACCTATCCAACAGCTGCCATGACAAAATGCTTTCCATTTTGACATGGGATATTTGGAGGCTAGCTAGTTAATTTATTGAAATTTCAAGAATTCCTTCTTTATCCGTGGGAGTGGTTATGATGTTGCACGTCCTCTATTTGTGTTGCTTATCTTGATTTGATTTGTTTCTCTGGAAAGGTAATGTTTACTATTTATGACTGCCATGATTGTACCACTACCATACATGACCTTTCTTGCATTAAATTAGTGCCAGAATTTGAAAGCAATTACAGTTTGAAGAACTTTATGGGAATACTGCCACCATAAAAGCTATTGTAATATATCCTACATTTGTTTCTATAAAGATTTGATTAGTCTTGGTGTTGGAATTGGAATTGGTGGAAAGATGGCTTGTTTGCGTATGGAATAGAAGATAAATAATGCAAAAGTTTGGTCAGGTGGAGATGTGTTTGTTAGTTCGGTTGAGATTTCCATGTTTTATTAGGTGTTGCACCAAAGGTTATTTTACATATATAAGCTCGGATATGTGATTAAATTTTCTCTTCAAAAGTTAATTTTAAGCCTCCGAAGCTCTACTTGCTCCTGTTTCCCCAATCCTGACTTCTGCAGTACTATTGTTATTGAAAGCATGGTCTCTTGCAAAAACATGACGCTTTTCAGGAACATGATATATTTTGGGTTGTTAAATTGTTTATATATACGCTAAATGGTTTTTGCTTTTGCCTGTGTGATCCTTGGGAGTAGAAATCTAGTTGATCAGAACTGAGTTGCTGATACATTGTTTTTTTTTTAAAAGAAATGAAGAATACACTTCTGCTTCTGCTCTGTAAATTCATTGAAGATTTTTATGAAGTGGAAATATCATCTCTTTTTTCTACCTCTTTTTAGGGTTAGAGAAGTGAAACACTTGCAAAAATTTTAGGGAAGGGTAAACTTCAAGACAATTGATCTCTTGTATAATTGTTCTTGTAGAAATCTCAATCTATTGTCAATCTTCTTATTTGTCATGGTCTCGTAGTCATATACTCGTATTTATGTGCCCTAGGAACTGTTCGACGATATCTTTAATTTTGGGGTTTGGCTTGATTTAGTTTAGGCACAAACTGCAGAATAGCTTCATGGATGAATTAGTTTTACTATAAACTGTTTTTACTCTATAGTTTCATGTTTATAAAATGTATTTGGTGTCTCAAAACCATAGTGCATATGTGATGTAAATGAATTTATTTTTATGATTTTATTGAAGCTAATGACATGAAATCGAAATGCACCCACAATAATTGTCTTTTTAAAACTGTTTCAAATGCATGCTAATTTTGACTCGAAATCAAGTATAATCTGTTTTACAGTTTCCCAGTCTATGATCTAACTGACTTTGCATTTGTCAAACTCTGTTTTAATATTCCACCTGTTCTTTGTCGAGTCTGGCATACTAAATGTGTCGCTGTGGGTTAGTCTCTTCTTATTTGGGGAGGTATTTATAATCTTATGATTCACGTGATATTTAATTACTCCTTTTTGTGGATTAAAATTGCTGTGTAAGAACTAAATAGAAACATTAATATGCTACCAACTTCATAGATTTTCCAATAAACATAACTGGTTTTTGGTGGTATTGCGTCTTCCTTTTGACAAAAATGTTGCGGTCACTATTTTTTGGCTTTGATATTTATTTATCTGTTGTTATATATGCATACTTTGATTTTTTTCGGGGAGAATTGGTACATTTGCCTTTATTTATTTGCTAGGTGTGCTCTTGAGTGTCAATTGTCTTTTATTTGCGATCTCAGCTCAGATTTGAAATCACCGTTGTACTAACCACATTGACAGAAAGTATATGTGCGTTACTTTGAATGAATTTTCCTGGGAGAAATAGAAGTATATATGCCTCGATGCATGGCAAAGCATCCCAATGAGTGTCAACTTGTACTTTTCCTTTGGATCACGGTGTTTGATCATCTTTAATTGATGTTGCAATAGTATCTTTTACACCTTTTCTTCAATGGCTTTCTTGCTAAAAGACTACAATTCGAGGCTACTATTTCACGTCTCTAGTAGTTTGCTATGGACTTGTGCACTTCTCCCTTTTCCTTTGAAGATGTATAGTGTTGTATCTAGTCCTCCTTATCCTGTCTTCCATGTAGTACTATGATATTTTTATGGTCTCTATGGCTCTTTTGCATTCGGTTGTACTTAGAGCACTTGATTTTTCTTCACTTTGATTGGTAATGAAATTGCTACTTTTACCAGTGCTTCTGCCTATATTTTAGGGTTTAGGAACTGTAATTTTTTGGAGTTTGGATAACCACAAAACTGCATCTACCTTTTCTTTATCTCCCCCACCACCTTTCTTCCTTTCAATAGTTTCTCACAAGAAAAATTGTATACAACTTGTATTTTTCCTGCTGCAATATGAAAAAAAATTGTCTTATTCATCCTGTTTCTCCACTGTGTTTTATTAATGGGAAAAAAAAATCAGCCATACTGGGCATTGAATAAATAGCTAGGTTCTCTTCTACAAAATCTGTTATCTACAATTTCTATGATCTTCCAGCCTGTTCCCTCAAAGATCCTGATCTTGATCGGATGGGTAAAAGCAGCCATCCTCTTCCTTGAATGTGGCCTTTTGCCCTTTCTGAATACTCTTCTTTCTCTGCAGCATTAAGTTTAATGTCAATTGTCATTATGCAACTTATGCAAATAACAAATTAAATGAATATTTAAGATGCCTACATCACATTTCAGATTGCCAAATGCATCAATCATTCAACCGCGATTCATTGTCGAAAGACAACAATTAAATAAGTAAACGTTAGATTTAAGACAAATATTAGATAAATAAATGTATTTTTAATAGCTTCATTTATGGATAAAAGAGTTCAAGTTTTGAGGAAAAAAATAAGAATATGACTGATCTACGTGTTGAATGCAAAACAAAAATAAATAATTATAATACATCTTTAATAATTTAAACCTTTAGATGTCGTGGTTCAACAAATAAACTTTTATACATCGTAAAAATCAATCAGCAAAGGGATCATGATCAAACCTGTATATGATGAAGAGAAATTAGCTAGGCCAATGTAACAAATCTTGGTTCACTATTTTCATCGGCCGGATCAAATTTGAACTCCTCTCTCTCATCATGCAAATCAAGAATCGGTCTGATTTCATCACATTCATCTACAACCGCCCGATGATTGATAGGGAAAGATGAAGAAGTAGATTCCTGTGCATTGATCCCCCATGCATTAATCTCTTGCAGTGCAATCTGTTCTTGATCAATATACTGATCATGCCCCAGCTGCCGTGGGGGTTGAACATGAAGGTTGTGATGATAATTATTCATTGATTCATCATAAGATCCCAAAGGGTCCCCATTAATCACATCGCAATTCAGCGTCGAATCTGTGTCGTCCACGGCTCGCAATGCTGCTTGTTGTTGGGCGGCTGCTGCCTGTGCTCGACATAGGGCGAGGTGGTAGAGGACAATTTCGAGCTCGGCTTTTGCTACATTTATTTGTCGCTCCAAACTCCGTATTATTCTGTAACATCCTCCGACAGGGTCGCAGGCGCGTATGTCGGATTGAAAGATGATGGTGCGCATGGCGTCGTCTTTCGATTGCTGGTCGAGGTGACGGATAATTTTGATAATATTGCTGACACCGAAGAGTTTGTGCGCGTTGAGGAATTGGCGGTGGCGTTCGTGGGGGAAATAAGGGGCGAGAATGCAGTCGGGTGCGCACTTTCTACGTTGATATTTGCAAGCGGCGCAAGCCTGGGCGGTGGCATGGGATCTTGAATGTTGAATAGTATTGTTATTATTGTTGGACATGTTAATGTGCATGACCTAATTATATGGTGGTTTTATGTGTAGATTGAGAGATATCGGCTGCGTCTCCGGCGGGAATGGGAATGGGACTGGCTTTGGCTTTATTTTTCTTTTGATTGAAGGCTTTAATGATGAATGTAAAGGGATGGTTGAGAGAAATAATAGGAGAAGTGGACAAATGAGATAAAGAGAGAGTTTTCTAATAATAATCTTTTGATTTGGGCCAAGGAAGAGTTACAATTGGACCAATTCATTTCGGGATTAGCTAACGATGTTTTGTTGGATTCTAGCGAGTCAATATATCAATTGATAGACCGTATTGAGGAAGAAATAAAATATACGTGCCCTGATTATTATGTTGAGGTCGGGCGTATGAATTTTTTGATGAGGCTTATGGTGACGCCAAACATGAAAAGTATCTACAGATATTAAATTATTATTATTTTTTTAAATTCTTAGCTCTTCGCCTTCGATTTTATAAACTATCTTGAGGTCGGGAGCACCATTCCGAAGAGGACCCAAGTATATGTTGACTATGTAGATGGCTCTATCCAATCGTGCCGAGATTAATCAACTCTTGACTTGAACAGTACAAAGTTGCTCCTAAATGTGTGACCATGAATTATGGGACAAATCCTTGATTGTGATTTAGATATCAACTTATAACAATTTCGTCAACCAAATGGACGACCTCGAAAGTTTATTCACTCTCATGTGAAGTGTACTGAAGTTTAGAGGTGCGAAAGAGTCGACCAACACATTGTGACAAATAATATACTAGTGCAATTAACGTGTGTAGCATACTTGAGACATATACGCTCAGTACTACAAAAGAAACAAAGAGAACCTCGTCGAACCCATTCCTCTATAAATTAAAATGTCAAAACACGACGCAAATGTATTCTTACATAGAATATAAAGTTGGTGCAATTACAAACGAAAGCAGAAAATAAACATAGATCCATTGGCTAGTCTGAATAACTTTCACTGTGATGGTCACTTTCGGACCCTCCATTTTCGCCCTTCTTCCCGCGCTTGAGGTGATGTGCATTGTGATCCACGTACTCCGATATGTCCAAATGAATACCTGGATCCTTCGTATTATAACTACCATCGAGCATTATTGAATTGTTAATAGCCTGAAAATTATTGTTCACATATGTAGTCAACTCTTCGGTGGCTCCAAGTGCAACACCTGTAAAAGATTAAACTTAAATAAATAAATAAATTTTTCTATGCAAGTTAATTTTTCTGCATATTCAGCTGGAGATCAGGTCGAGTCCCCTCCTAAGACTGTATTTTGTTTTATATTCATTAATGATAAAACATGCCACATACAATGATTGAAATAAAAATAAATTGGAAAGAATAACCTTGCGTGCCGGTAGGTTTCTCGTCCATCTCACCGCGCATGTTGGCTCCCAGGTTGGTTCCGGACAAAGTGATCATCCTGAATCCATCATCATCCTGAGTATTATGCTGAGTTGAATCACCTCCATTTTTCTGAATACCCGATACGCAATTTGTGAGAGAAGAGATGAGTTCTTTGATTTCTTTGTCGAAACTTTTTTGCTTCTCGGCATCGGCGAAAGCCATGGATGAACACAGTGAGATTTGTGAAAAATATTTATGATATACAAGTGATAAGGCATGAAATTAGAGTTGATTTGGATTTAAATAAGACCGTAAGAGGTAGGCAGGACTGTTTAAGGGGAAGAAGGTACCTTTCTTGCTTGGCAATAAAAGGATTTATTCCAGTATTAGGAAACTAAGCAGAGGATTGCTTGACCAATGGTTCATCCCATCCATCTTTCTTTACAATCAAAATCTAATCGGGAAAATTATACTTGAATTCTTGAAACTCAATAAAATCAAGTACTCGAGTCTATATTATTATTATTATTATTATTTCAGGGCAAGTAGGTCCTCACTTGATAGACACCGTTAATTTTTAGGAAAAATGGCACTTGTTGTCCCAAACCTTTCACTGAATAGCAGCTTTTATTATAATCTTTCATCTGTGGCATCCTCAGTACCAAACCTTTCAATTCATTGTAGTCGGATGACAAATGGACGATTTTACCATCAGTTGATTGGAAAAATTAACTTTGACATTTTTGACCAATTTTAAAATGGTAAAATGGTAAATTTACACTTTCTCACGTGTCAAAATTAAAATAATGAGAAAAAAAAATTTGAAATCTGCACTTCACCCCCACACTCACCCCAAAAACATCATCTTATTCCCCAAAGTCACCGCTGCCCCTCCCCCGTCACATGCGGCAAGTTTGAAGAGCAGAAGATCTTCTCGTAGTGTTCCAAAGAAAGAAATGTTGGAAAAGCAGAGAAATGATGATAAATACAATAAAAACCGATTGCCACTAGCTCCTTCACCCCCACCATTGCAGAAACCAATAGCGAAGTCGCAGTTTCCGAAGGTAAAAAATGAAATAATTCATCAAAAATGAGTGGCACCACCCGAGAAATAGCAACAATATTACTTCATTGTACAATAAAAGTCAGAGAAAGAAGAAGGAAGCAAAAGCAAAAGCAAAAATTTTCAACACTGCTCATCGCTATCTCCGCCACCCATCTGCCACCAAACTCAATTTTCAACAATATTTGCAAAACAGGAAGCAAAGGCAAGCCATCCCAATCATCCTACACCACAGCCGTGCCACCTCCTCATCCACTTTTTGTTGAGGAAAGTTGATGAAGAACGAAAATAAAACAAGCAACAAGAAATCGCCAAAATGGAAGGTTTGAAAACGATTATGAATCGCTGTCCTCAAACGATATTTGTCGCCATCGGAATAAATGTTAGAAGGCTTTTATGGCAAATAGTTTGTAAGAGTAAAACAAACTCTAATCCAACTTTGAACGAGGCAAAAAAAAAAAAAAAAAAACTTGAAAAAAGGAAATAAAGAACAAAATTATTAAAAAACTTGGTTTGATTTTAGATTTTGGATGTAAAGCAATCAATTTAATGTATGAGATATGTTTTCAATTATGAAAACCACTCGTATATACATAATTATAATCAATGTGAACGAAAGTGCAAAAATCAAGTCAAGAAGTGTAAAACCCTTCAAAACAATACTAGAATTCAAAACCCCAATGAGCAAATCTTTGTACTGGGCGGCCGGACGCCCACCCAGTTCAACAAGATGACCAATGTAATTGCAACACAAGGTCGGGCTACCCATGATATTTTTTGGTCTTCACCTTTTTTGTTCTCTTTTTGTTTTTGCTTGTTTTTTCTCATGATTAACCTCTTTTATCACTTCCAAAATCACTCCTCATTGTTAATTTGAACAATATTAAGCACCTTCTTCAATTCTCAATTCTTTATTAAAACGGAACCAAAAGCCACAATTTCAAGAACATAAGCACCCCATTTTCATCTTCGTCTTCGTCTCCACCTCCGTTTTGTTTGTGAAGTAATAAAATAAATTTTTAGGTTTTAAACTCCACAGGGCATGGCCAAAACTTCCAAGCGAGCAACAACTTTGGGAAATGATACTACTCCTCCCGCCCCATAAATATATTCCTATTTTTTCTTTTTCGTATGTCCCAAATTATAGTTTGTTTCTTATTTGAAAGTGTAGTTAATATATTAGTTTCATAATATGCCATTATTTAATGTGATTTGTTATCACAAATATAAACTATTTTATTATTCAATTGTAGTTGAAACAATAAATTAAAAAAAAAAAAGAAAAGAAAAATAATTTCATCTTTCATTACATTTATTCATTTGTATTTGTATTAGATTACTTTGGAATGTTAATCACCTTGATTCTTGCACTAAACAATGACTAGTACCAAGAATAGTTTAATTATCTTGAATATTGATTGCATTAATGTAGGTATATATTAGGAAAAATGATAGTAAAATTTATTATTTCAACTATGTTAACTAAACTTTTTTAATCTGTGTGAAAAAAGATGTAGAATTATTTTTATGGGACATAGCGAGTATGATTTTAGGTATTAATTAATTAGGAAGAAGAACAGATGGTAAATAATAATAGAGAAGCTTCCAGTTGTTTAGTTCTTGCTTGGAATTTTGGGTTTTAACTGGATTATTTTATTTGTGTGTGCGTCTGTGTGATTTTTACGTTTTAATGCATTTATAAATTTATTGAAAAAATTTATAATATTATTTAATTAAATATTAAGCCCTTATTTGAGTCCTATTTTCCAACAAAATGTATTCTTGAACAATAATTTGATCATATTTTAATACACATTTTTTAATAAAATAATATTATATACAAACCCAAATTTTTTTTTTTATTTTTTAACCACACATTCTCTATCATAATACTATTACAAAATGCGTTTTTTGAGGAAAAAAAATGGGGTTCAAACAAGCCCTAATTAAAGATCTCGCTATTGTGTACATTGATGGTCAACGGTGAATGNTTAATTTATCAAATATTTTAATGGAATGCAAAAATTTTGTCCTTTTTCGATTCTCACTGTATCAAAAATACATTTTTTTATCTTTTTCTTTTTAATCACATATTTTTCAATAAAATAATATTATATACAAACCCAAATTTTTTTTTTTATTTTTTAACCACACATTCTCTATCATAATACTATTACAAAATGCGTTTTTTGAGGAAAAAAAATGGGGTTCAAACAAGCCCTAATTAAAGATCTCGCTATTGTGTACATTGATGGTCAACGGTGAATGGTCACTTTAGCTCACTCGAAGCTTGAATCCGCCTCCACCTCCATCGTCGAACCTCCGATGCTACCACTTTGTCAACGCTAGCAAACCACCAAAACCCAACAAAACAAACTCCTACTACCACCCTAAGAAAACCACCCACTTATCGCTACCACCTTGCTGAAAAACGCTCATTTTCATTCGATGCTTCCAAGAGAATGGATGTCGACGAAACAGAAAGTTGGGAGAGGAAGACATTCGTCCCCTACTGCAAGATAGGTGGAGGCGATGGGAGGCGCCAAGGTAGGAGTGGATATGGCAGTGGGCAGGAGGGTGGGTTTTCTCGAGATTAGGTTTTAAGGCATACAGTAGGGTGGAGTGGTGTGACTGTGGGGAAAATGATGAAGTTTTGGTGGGAGAGGGGGTTGGGGGTGCAGATTTCAAATTTTTTTTATTCAATTATTTTAATTGTATTATTTGAGAAAATATAAATTTGCCAATTTTATTCTTTCAAAATTGACCAAAATATGGTCAAAATCAACTTTT
>CAIGRK010080137.1:0-22416 GCA_903798315.1 Fraxinus greggii
TTTCTGCTGAAATTCATTTTGAATCCCAATAAAGTATAACTTACTGAATGTCATCTTCAACTTTACAAGTCTGTATCTGTCACATATTGAAATTGGTATTTAATTTTTGTAGTATGATTTCACAATGCTTAATTTTGGAAGGATGTTCATGATATGTTGCTTTTATATTAATGGTTTGTTGGATATTGTGTTTTCTTTCTTGGCTGTTACCACGTCCTTGTGTTAGGGCTTTACGTTCTTGGTTAAGTTCTGTACTGCCACATTCAAGATTTGAACTTTTTGAGCATCCAGCAGGACCAGCACACTCCGTAGTCTGGAATTGGGACCGACTAATTTTTATTTATATTTAACAGAAGTTATACTTGTTTGACTGTCCATGTCGTTTAGATGAACTGTTTGGCATCCAATTCCTCAGTATGCAGTTTCTAATTTTGTCTGAAAGCATCTTTGTGTCTGAGATAGATCCAAGTTGTCGATACTTGTCCTATATGATGTACATATAAACATCTGTAGGCATATTGATTTTAAGCACCTGTTTGAAACTCATTTATTTCTCATTCTATTTCTCTTTATTCATTTCAACCACACATTCTATCAATAAAATAATATTACATATAAACCCAAAAATTATTCTTACTTTTTAACCACACATTCTTCCCATCAATCACTATTCCAGAAATTAAACTTCTCCAAAACGGGTGTCAAACAAACCCTAAAGTTCATGCCATTGGCGTGCACATTTCCTCCAACAATGTTCACAGAGTTCATTGGAGATAATTTCTAGCCTTCGATATTTGATTGAATTGTGTACTTTTGCCGCGAGTTTGAGTCAATTTCTTGCAATGTAGTTTTGATGAAATATAGTTGTGTCCCGCTGCCATGCTAGTCTTATGGGTTATCCACTGTATATAACCATTAGTTGTCTTTTACACAGGTGAGACGTCTTTTGTGTTCTGCAAAACCTGTAGCAATACAAACTCCTGTTAACCCTATGGCTTCTGATCAGGACCTCCAACAGGTGTCTGCTGTTTTAGTCACTTAATACAGATCTTTACCTGATTTTCATTTTAAAGGACTGTACCTGTTTTTCTTTGATTCTGGATCAATAGATTTGCAACTTCTTTGATTCTGATAATCATTTCTGATTCCTCTTTATGTGGGATTAGATCTTATCTATATTTTCGATCTACAGTCACTTATTTTGATATTATTTATACAGACTCAGCTCTGGCATCTTGCTCAAAGAACTACTACTCTTCCTTTCGGTCGTGGGGCATTTACACTGGGCACAATATGTACCCTTTTAACTGAGGTGCTTCTTCTTTTTGGATTTAGTTATTATCACAACTTTTATTATCTGGTCATTTTTTTTTTTCGAGTTTGAACGGAACTCTCTTTTCTTGCTGTACTTTCATCCTCATTTTACAGCTTCAGCTAGACATGGTAAGGGATAAAATAATCACACAAATGATTTTTTTGTTGCAGGCTCTCACTGTTCCAAAACTTGTTTTGGCTGGTCGGTTGCCTGCACAGCAAAATGCAACAGTAATGTCATGTTTCTATTGTTTTTGTTTATGCCATAATAGATAGGCTTCAACAATCACTTGGGAATGTTAACTGTTTTGCAGGTTAATTTAGACGCAAACATTACAAACGTTCAAGATCTCAAGTGTTGGCCTGAATTTCACAATGCAGTTGCTGCGGGCTTAAGATTTGCTCCCCTTCAGGTTTATATTTGAAATATATTTTAAAAGTAATAGCCAGTGGGCAATTGTGATGGTAGATATTGTTTTCTTCCCCATCTCTCCCTTATCTCGTGTTGGATGAGATTTACTGCATTCACTTAAAATTGTTCTTACGGGCCACGTTCTTTTCACACAGGGAAAAATGTCAAGAACATGGATACTTTATAACAAACCTGAGGAGCCCAATGTTAGTCATGCGGGGCTTCTTCTTGCTTTGGGTTTACATGGACAACTTCATGTCTTGAATATCACTGATGTATACCAGTACTATTCACAGGTTGAACTGCTGATTCATTCCCCCATTTAGTTTCTTTATCTTCAATCTTTCACATCTTATCTATATATAAACATGCATTCATACTTACATATAATCGTTTTTGTCACACACACACACACACACATACACGAAAATATACACATACATATATATACATAATATACACATTGACACACCTACATATTTGTATACACACATGCGCGCGCACACAAAAAAAGAGACGCGTCTATGTGTACACATGCATACATCTGTTTTTGGCACAAATGACCATCTTTTTCACAGAATCGTGAGCATCCTATCATTTAACTGGAAGTTCACAGTGAAACTTTTGCTTTTCCTTTGGCCTTGTGTTCTTCAGAAATACAATCATGCATTTCCTCTTTCGAAAAGTGTAATGCATACTTTACAAAGGCAATGACCAAAATGGATTCATGTATTTGATTCGTACTGTGAGATGTTTGCACAATTATGGAGTTAATGATAGCAATTAAGAACTCACATTGGTTTGGTAATCATTATTTGATTATTTTAAGAATTTGATACCAATGAGATTCTTAGAAGTTATATTATACTGTGAAAGTGGTTTTGTTCCACACTAAGACTCTGATTCTTAGTGATGTATGAGCCTTTTCAAAGAACTTTCTAAAAATTGCTGCTGATATGATAACATTAATGCTTCTTGTCACCCACTATATTCTTGGAACCGTATGGCTGATTGCTCCAGACAAATACTTGGGTTTTTTTCTCAACTTCATCTTCCATCCCATTTTCACCTTTTTTCTTCATAATATTTCATATTTTTATTTTATCTTTAAGTAGCATTTTCTAATCCTGATGTGTCCTCGGCAGGAACATGAAAGTACTACTGTAGGATTAATGCTGGGCCTTGCAGCATCATACAGGGGAACCATGCAGCCAGCAATTTCAAAGGTAGAAGCACAGAGTTTCTCCCTATCCCCTCCCTTCCTTACTCTATGTCTCACAATTATATTACTGATAATATTCCTAAGCTGAACACAAATTACATCTGTTCATTGCCTACCATACTTGAAATAGTTTTTACATGTTTCCATGTGACAAGTTTATTTATTCATACATGGTTATTGGATGAGTGAACTACTCTTGAGCAACCTATACTTTATACTATATTAACAATAATTTAGTTTTTAATGAACAAAGTTTCAATCTCTGAATTTGTAAAATTAATCATCAAAAGAATCTTGTAATAACTAGAAAAGTGCCCCATTAGGTTTCATTTAATGTCAACCCCTGATAACTTTTTAACCTTTCACCGGTAAGGGAAAAAACTAATAAACAAGGAACAAGAAGTAAAATAGAAGGAAGAAAGCAAATGCCAAGCGGTTGCGGAAAATGAAATATGATAATGAAACTGGTAAAATTTCTGAAATCTTCCTTCAATTCTACCGCGGCAGCCTCAGTTGCCCCACCTACCACCCCATTGTCTCGCAGAAACTCCTTAATCCTACCACATGTAGACTCGCTATGCCATCCTACCTGCAAATGCTTTCCTCTCATAAAGCTTCAACACTTCTTTTCCCATCTCACTCACTTATCTCATTGCCTATTTCCCTACACCATTCCATGAGCCTAATTACACTTTCAACTTAATTATGTTGTGCTCTTCATCCTTCGTGTTCCCTTCACCTGGGATGTGTTTAATCTCCATTTCCCTATCCCTTGTCCCAATCTCTCTATCATCAGCCTTCATGGTTCTCACATCCTCTGCCAACCAAACTTGTTTACAACAATCTTTAGAGTAAGATGGCGAAATAACTTGTTTTATTAATCACAGAGAATGCTGAATATATACAAGTACATGAAGAGAAATCACAGGCTGATTCACATTCCTTGATTTTAGCCACTAATTTAGAAAACTAATATATCTAACATATCTAACCAAAGCAGAGAAAAATAGGAAACTAATACAGCTCAATATAATTACGTAAATGCATGAAACGTGAAAATCAACTCCAGATCACTCGGATCTGCCCTACAGAATTAACTCCTTTAATTCTACACAATCGTAATACCCTCCCTTCCTCCCCTGCTCCTTTTCTTCCCCAACTGACTGTCTTCCCTTTTACTCTAATTTTTTTCCCAATGTACCTTAGTCCCTTCTCTTTCCAGTTTAGGCTTGTTTATACATTTTAAAGGTTTAAATGACACTGCCAATGCCAATTGCGCTAATGGCAGTAATGATGATTGAGGATGGATTGCTAGAGAATCATTTTGTTTGCATCAGTGTGGCATTGAATTCTTAGTTCAGTGTCAGGGCCATTTTTGGGAAGCAGATTTGTTGATGATTGTAATATGTATTTACCTAAAGGCGGGGCCTAGTTGGGAGGTGTGAAGAAAAAGCCTTGCATATGGGGGAAGTTGTGAAAAGCTGATAACCTGTGTGACTATGGGGAAACAGATTTGGGTATAAATCTAATGCTGAAATGCTAAGCATGCATCTCAGTGAAATGTCTAGTCTCCTTGTCTTTTTTCTGTATGACCCTATTCTTCATTTAATAATTGTAAATATTTATTAATGCTCTCATCTTCCTATGTCAAGAACTAAATTAACACGTGGAATTAGATTTTTGGTGTTATTAATGCTATTTTGATACCTTAAAGTTTTCCTTCACTTGGACTTATTATGACTTTCCAATTAATGTAAGGCATACCTTTCTTAATGGGAATAATAAATAGCTAACTGCTTTCTTTTGGTTTGAGCAGTCTCTTTATGTACACCTACCAGCGCGCCATCCATCTTCCTTCCCAGAATTAGAATTGCCAACCCTCATACAGGTATCTTGTTTATTATGTGTGAAAATAAAACTGCATCTGATTTTACTCTTAACCATTATCTTTATTTGTTTTGTGTGTCTTCATTTTTGCAAGTATATCATTTGAATCAACAAAATTCTGTTTCTCATTTAGTTTTACACATTTGATTTTCCTGTTACCACTTCATGTTATTAGATTCTTTGCCGGTTCCTTGTTTATTTGTTTATCCTCTATTATTTTCAAATTCATTTAGCTTCGAATTTATTTAATTACGGATTTCGCTCCATTTTTAATTTTGTGAATTTCCAGTCAGCAGCACTTTTGTCCATCGGACTCCTTTACGAAGGATCAGCACATCCGCAGACAATGCAAGTTCTTCTGGTACTTTCAGTAACTATTGCTCCTTAAATGTGATTCTTTGTGCCCTGGGGTTGATATTTATTTTTCCCTTATGTTACTTTAGATGTTGTTGGAATATTACTTATATTACTTAAGCATGCTTGTGTGCTTATGGGACCGTTGACGTTTTCCATAAATTTCTTTAGAAGAAGAAAAGCGAAAACAGTTGCAATAATATAATACTAATCATAGTTTCTATTTCCTCTTTGTCCAACTGACTGCTTCTATACCTTTTTATTGTCATTTAATTAGTGCATTTGTCTGATAGCTAATTTCCTCCTTTTGTTCCGATGTCCCTATTGATTATGTTTTCCTCCGACAATCATGACTTTTCCTCCAAGGCTTTTGATTTTGACTTTTTTGTTTTTGATCTTTCTTCGGCTTACAACTTCATCCTGGGAAGGTCCCAGAGAATGTTTTGGAAGCTTTCGTCTCCTTGTGAAATTTGTGAAATTTGAACAAGCCATTGTTAGGAGAAGTGAGTGGAGACTGGGCTATAGTGAGGCAATGTAATGTAGCCTCATTAAAAAGCAAGGCTGAGTGAATTTATTTTCTAGTAATTCCTAAGGCCAGATGTTCATTTCTCTGAGTAATGTGGAATCAAATAATCAGTTGGATGTTGTAGAGAAATATAAGATAGAATGGGTGAGATGTTTGAGTGTTCATTTGAACTCGATGTTATGTATTTTCAATTTATTTGATTTATTTTAGTGGCTCTTTTTTTGTATAATGTCAATGTGATGGGTGTATGACACCTATACTTTGGCTCTTTTCTTTATTTTCCATTATTTGGCTCCAAGGGTTCAGGGATCAGAGGAGGGCAAATTGAATTGAATACCCATTATTTAGTTTGTTACTTTCACTTTAAATATTCCAAATTGACACGTGGTGAAAAATTAGAGGCTTATTATCAATATTACGTTGAATATTTTGTGAACAGAGCTAGTTACTACATTTTCTGTTATTTATACATGTCTGGTTCTAGAACATACTCTGTTTTCTCATAAAGAGAACTCCGTTGTCTGTATCTTTAATTCGATGCTCTATCGATGAACTATAATTCACAATTTCTTTTCCAGAGTGAAATAGGCCGTCGAAGTGGAGGAGATAATGTCCTCGAAAGGGAGGGTTATGCAGTTTCAGCAGGATTTTCACTCGGTCTTGTTGCCCTGGGTATTGTTTTTAAATTGATTCAGTTAATGAAATTACTGTTTTAACTTACCTCACCTTCCTTCTTTCGTTGAAGGTCGCGGGGAAAATGCTCTTGGCTCTGAGGACCCCTTAATTGATCGCCTGTTTCAATATATCAGTGGCAAAGAGCTTCATAATGTAGTTGCTCCATATCTTAATTAGAAATATTGCTACAAGTTTTTATCGAGAATGAACATCTTGAATTTCTTTGACCGACTTTGTCAATCTGCTATTTACCAGGACCGATTACATCTCTTTAAACCATCTGTTGATGAACACAATCGAAGTGCAGGGCAGGTTGTGTAATCTTTATTCCCTGCGATATTATGCACAGCAATATTTTACTAACAATTAGAATCTTGTGAGGCTGTGCAACTGGCTATTCTTTTCCGGTGTTGGATTATTTTCTCAAATTATGCTGCTTTGTCGTACTAGATAATGGATGGAAGTCTGGTCAATATTGATGTTACTGCACCTGGGGCTATAATTGCTCTTACTCTAATTTACTTGAAGGTAACTTGTGTACAATAATTTTGTTTTGATTTATATACCACTTCACCTGATTATGTGCTTCGTTAATTCATACTTTTTTCTTGCCCTGATCCTAATCTGTTAACTTTTAACCATAATAGACAGAATCAAAGATGGTTGCATCTCGGCTGCCTATTCCGCAAACAGATTTTGAATTACAGCATGTGAGGCCTGATTTTGTAATGCTCTGTGTTATTGCTCGGAATTTGATACAATGGAGCAGGTAGCATATTAGACATTCCTAGAAATTTTCAAATTTATTTTTTGCTATATATATTGAAATATATTATATCATGGCATAGAGTCTGTCCGTAAAAAGCAAGTGAATTATTAATTGATATTTAGAATTTAGGTACTTTATTATTTCTTGTATTTATGGGAATTTGTATTTATTTGGCACAGAATTTGTCCATCGGAAGATTGGATGCAGTCCCAGGTTCCTGAAGTTGTCCAAAATGGCATAGAAGGCCTTGGAAATGAGATGGATGATATCTATGAGATGGACGCTGAAGCATTTGTTCAGGCATATGTTAACATAATAGTTGGAGCATGTATTTCCCTTGGTAAGGCATCCTTTTGGTGGATTATGAAAGTCGTAAGATGACAAAAGTTACTTCTACTGTCTCCTTACATATAAATGAATTTCCTTTGATTCTTCTTGGCCATGTCTGAAATGATGTTCATTTTCCTTCAATAAGACATTTTTTGCATTCAACTTACCCCACTGTTAAACTTATTATTACACAGTGGAAATTAATGGCATCTAATGGTTATGTGCCCTTTTGAGTTTGGAGATATTTAAGTCCTACTCGTGGATTTACTGGTAAAGGTTTCCAGATCAAGACATCTTTTGAAGGCGAAGACTCAACAATATTACTTTATATCATAAAAAGCATTAAAACTGCAGTTTCCTTTCCTTTTATACCTTCTTTTCTCAAAAAACTTGCTATTCCCTTTAAATGGTCTTTCCCATCAACCCCAGAAGTGAAAAATATTGCAGTCGTGAACTGTGAGAGTCAATCTATTGTTAGTTCCCTAAATGTATAATTGCATGGATAACCTATTTGTATTAGGAAAACACAGGCTGGAATGGGTTCTGGTTAAGCTGGGTAGATATTTGTACAAAATTAATGATAGAATGCAATTAAGAGCACTTTGATACCTGATTAAAGCTTAGGAGTTAGGTCATATCTTATTACTTGCAACCACATATTAAATCATTCTAAAATAAATATTATTCTTGGCGGGTTGATAATTAGATGTTTTCCATGGAATATATCTACTGCAAGCTTGAACTTCTGATTTCTTGTCTGTATACTACCGATGCATGTGGTGTAATAAACTCAAGGAAATTGATTGATATGGGATTGAGGGGCGATACTGCTATTTCTAGCAGGTGGATTGACATCATAGAATCAGTAAAAACTATCTTGGGTTTGTAATTGTAATGTGATGAATACTGGTGAACATGAAGAAAACACTGAGATAATAGTTAACTACAAATAAGGGTTTGACTGACAGCTATATCTAGACGTGAATGGAGATTAGAAACATACTTAACTAAGAAAAAGTTCTCTTCCTCTATAGTATTCATAGTTTTTATCAAGCAAAAAAATCCACTGAAAGAAAAGGGTACACAAGATGTATATCCCACCTTCTACAATGGACATTCCTCTCTGAGTTCACAAAAAATAAAATAAAAAATAAAAAAAAATTGTATTTCCAAGTCTCCACAAAGGATTTTCAATTTTTCCGAAGCTCCCCTGCTGCGCTCCTTGCATAACTCTCACTGGCAATCCTCCAAACCTGTCATTCTGCATTTAGCCCCGGAGTTATCTAGCACAAAGGAAAGCTCCTTAACTGTAGCTGTGTTATCCTATGTATCCTAACAATTTAATAAACTTGCTCCGTACGCAGAGAAAAAACCAACTCAAGTAGAGCTTCCTGTGCCTTTTAAGATGATATCTGTTAAAATGGCTTCTTCTCAAGTAGCTGTCCGCAAATGGAATGGCGCACTTTTTTCAAAATTTGCTCCCCCAAATCACCTTGACAGCTTCCATGGAAAAGTACTGGCTTTAACAGACACATCAACCGTAACCATGACTGGAAAAGTTTCCATTTGTAGCACTGTCCTTACTGAATTAAATGTTTTCATAGGAAGATCAGTACTTGCAATTTAGATCAAAAGGAATGTCAGCATCTCTTTCTCCTTCATGGTGTATGTTGTATAAAAGATGTGGAATGTGTTGATCATTTGTTTTTACATGGTGATGTTGCAAGTTTCTTGTGGAGGCGGGTTATTTCAAAAGCCAATTTAGATTGGGTATGTCCCAGAAGATGAAATAATTCATTTGTTGAGAGGGCTATTGGTTTTCATTTGAGAAAGAAGCTTGATGTTATGTAGAAAGAAGCTCGTTGTTATGTAGGAAATATAATTTATTCTTTTGATTAATAAAAAATCTGATCAAAAAGGCTCCCAAAGAGCACCTAAATTGTAATTGATTGTTAAAGTGATTGAAAGACAGTAAAAGTTGAAATCTGTAACTCAATCATTAATTTAAATGCACCATGGGTCATGGATAGTTTTATTTGGTCTATTGATCGTTATCGGATGAGTCTCTCTGCTATAATATTGACTTATTGAGGCGTGCTTGTTTTTAGGGTTGAGGTTTGCTGGTACAAGAGATGAAAATGCACGAGAGTTGCTGTATAAATATGCTGTGTACTTCCTCAATGAGGTCTGTCCTTCTCAATGATGCATTTGTTTTCACGTATCACCTATAACAAGTTGACTACCATACCTGCAGATAAAGCCTGTTTGTATTTCTAGTGGACATAGTTTGCCCAAAGGATTGTCTAATTATGTTGATCGTGGAACATTTGAAACCTGCCTTCATCTCATTGTTCTTTCCCTATGTGTGGTCAGTACATTCTTAGAACAGTATCACTTCTGTTTTCTTTGACTCATAAACAAGCCAATATGTGACATTCATATCCCGTGGTACCAGGTAATGGCTGGATCTGGGCATCTACAAACATTCAGATTGCTGAAGTTTCTTCGCACTAGAAACTCAGCTGATGGACATGCTAATTTTGGTACTCAAATGGCAGTAAGTTTTTTCCTTTTTTGGTTACCTCAAAAAAGATCTCAACTCGCCTGTTGCTGGTGGCACTTTTTGTGTGTGTGTGTGTGGGTGTGGAAGCAAAATCAGTTATTTTACTTGCATCATTTTGTGGCAATCAAGAACCTGGGAACCTAGAGAAAGTTTGTGTAGCAGTATTTACAGAAGTCAACAGATACC
This sequence comes from Fraxinus greggii, assembly GCA_903798315.1. Classification (NCBI taxonomy): domain Eukaryota; kingdom Viridiplantae; phylum Streptophyta; class Magnoliopsida; order Lamiales; family Oleaceae; genus Fraxinus; species Fraxinus greggii. Next base: position 10,239 of record CAIGRK010080137.1, read on the forward strand.
AAAGGGCTATTATTGAAAACCACAAAATCTCTCTTAGTGATAAAGGGGTTGATATGACATGTAATTTGGTGTGTGTTTGTCTTCCATTATTGTAGAAGAAATGGAGTAATGAATAGTATTTTTTGGAGAATGTGTTGTTGAAATTTAAAGTAACTTTATTGGTTTGTGTGTAGAATATTTTATTGAGTGAATGTGTGGTAGAGAATCTTACTGTAACAAACAGAGTTTTAAATTAATGGTAGACAAACAGGGGCTCAGNTAAAATGAGTTTGAAATGATCCTGTCCAATTTGACTTATATTTAGGCCTTGTTTGTCTCCATTATTGTGTTGAAAACGGAGTAATAAATAGTATTTTTTGGAGAATGTGTTGTTGAAATTTAAAGTAACTTTATTGATTTGTGTGTAGAATATTTTATTGGGTGAATGTGTGGTGGAGAATTTTACTGTAGCAAATAATGTTTTCAAATAATGGTAGACAAACGGGGCCTTAAATGCATATACCAACCAAATATGTGGAAATTACATTTTTATTTATTTATTTATAACTTCTAGAAGTATAGTTTGCAATGTTGTATGGTGACATTTGGGGGTTTTCTCGAGTCATGTAAGTGTCAGATTTGTCTCGATGCCTCTCAATCGAAAGTTTCTTCTCATTAAGTAGGAAGTATTTTCCTAATTACATCCTGAACATCATCTGTCAAATCTCTTAATTACAGCATTTCCCTAATTACAATATGTCAAATCTTGTAATTACCGCACTTATTTTATATTTACAACACAGAAAGTAAATGTAATTGTGTAGATGATATGCTAACTAATGTGTGATACATTAACACCCATCTCAAATTGATGCTGGTCGATCAAAAAAATCAATTTGGTAACCATAAGCGTATGCCGAAGACAATCGAGAGCCTTGGTGATAGGGATGGCAACGGGACGGGACGGGGCGGAGCCCTTGCCCCGTTTACTACCCGTTTAATTTTTTTAATTCATTTCATTGCCTTTATTCATTAAAGAAAGAATAATATATGTTTTAATTTTTTTTAATTATTTTTAAAACTTAAATTATTTAAATATATTTGGTAAACTAAGGCTTTTATTAGTTGTCATATTTCTTAGATAATCTTAGTTGCCATTTTCTATTAGAACTAATGAAATTTCGTGGAGTTTTTCATATTAAGTAATTCTTAAAAAAAAAAAAAATTAAGCGGGGCAGGGTGGGGTACTTGTTACCCGTACCCGTCCCGTCCCCGACTCGAAATCTTGATTAAGGGGATAATCCCTGCCCCGTTCGGGGCAGAGCCCGTGGGTATCGGGTTTGACGCTTTTTTTGCCATCCCTGCTTGGTGAATATGTCAATGGTTTGAAGTTCTGTAGAGATGTGAGGAAGGATAACACTTGATCAAATGCTTCTCGAATGAAGTGACAATCAACCTCAATATCTTTGGTCCGCTCATAGAATACCGGATTAGCAGCAATTCGAACGATGCTTGTGTTGTCTGCATGAACGGGAGTAGGGGCAAGTTGAGGAAACCCAAGTTTGGCCAGTAAGTCTCAAAGCTACACAAGCTCAAAGCAGACAGAGGTCATAGCCTGATAATCAGATTCGGTGGAAGACTTCGAGACACAATCTTGTTTCTTACTCTTCTAAGAGATAAAAGCATCATCGAGAAACGCGCACTAATAATAGAACGTCGAGCCCGATTAACATTAGTAAAACCAGTTAACTATAGAGAAGTTCCAATAAGAAAGAGTAATCCTCGACCAGATGTAAGATGAGAATATCGAGGCCTACATAAATTGGATAACTTTTTAGATAATGAAGAATACGTCGCACAGCTGCAAGATGAGAATATCGAGGCCTACATAAATTGGCTAACTTGTTGAACTACAAAAGAGATATAACCGTCAAATTATTTAAACTCCCTACCAATTGTTGATAAAGCGAAGGATCAACTAAAATGTCTCTCTCTGCTTGGCAAAAATTCAAATTGACCTCCATAGGTGTGAACTGAGTTGCTTGACTGAAGCCCAGCGGAAGTGAGAATCTCTTGTATATATTTGTGCTAATGCAACAATGTGCCCGTAGGTTGAGTTATAGATACATAGTTTGGTCTATATATTCCTTAAAACATTTATTATTCTTGTATGATTGAACATTAAAGGAAAAGAAGATGAGGAAATGTGGAAACTGAAACCACAATGCAATCGTGAAAGAAAACATGCAGCACTATTTTACTTTTTTTAATATATTATAAATTGGGATGGGATCACATGCATATCTAGTTATTTGTGACAAACTTGTTGCAGCCTTTCAAAATCTAACCTAGTTCACAATTGATACGTACTCAAATATGGATAAGCTTGATTGTTAGCATAAATTAATGCTTGGCTATAAATCACGAATAAGGTTGCATTATGTAGTTTACACCATTTCAATGCTGAAAGTCAAACTAATTTAATAGATGATGTTAGATATGCTTGTACCTATTTGACAAATTTTTGAAGTTATAAGGATGGATACCTTATGGACTTTATACTATTTATTATATTTTTGATCTGACCAGTATGTGAAACTTGGCATTATTGTTCTTCAATATTTGAATTTAATGCAGGTAAGTTTAGCCATCGGTTTCTTGTTTCTTGGGGGTGGAATGTGGACTTTTTCAACCGGTAACAGTTCTGTCGCTGCTTTGTTGATAACACTTTATCCACGCTTGCCAACTGGACCACATGACAATCGATGCCACCTTCAGGTGATACATACGCAGAAGTGATATACATGATTTATTTTGGTAATGTTTGGGACAAAAACCGTTTAAGAAACTATTAGTGTAGTCCAGGATTTGCATAACTCGACAAATCCGAAGGTAGCATTTGGTTATTCTTCAGGCCTTTGCAGTTGAAAACATTTGATGCAGGATACATGCATCTACACGAGATAGAAAGATAATTTGCCTCTCCTTTACCATTTCTTGTCTGCTAGGTCCCACGACTATTTACAGTTCCCACAATCTGAGACAATCATTTGCAAAATATAATTAGGTGGTCTGTGACAATTATAATTGATCTAAATATTGTTCTCATCAACTAGGTTATGGAAAGTAGACTTGATCTCAATATTTGAGACAGACAATTTTTGAACTATTGCATTGGAAAAAATCTATCTCTGCTTTTCTTTGGGCTTGGAAACCATGGATGTGTTGGAAACTGTTCATTTTATCAAATTTTAGCAATTAATAGTCTCCTATTTCTTATTTATTCTTGTGATAGCCCAATCTCTAATGACAGGCATTCAGGCATTTGTATGTTCTTGCAACAGAAGCACGCTGGATTCAGACAGTTGATGTAGATACAGGTTTACCTGTTTATGTTCCTCTTGAAGTTTCCATTCAAGAAACTGAACATTATGCTGAGACGAGTTATTGTGAGGTCACCCCTTGCAGTCTCCCAGAACGTGCGATTGTAAGCTGGTCTTATTTTCACGTAAATAAACTCTATTTTACTATTTATTCGGATCCAATAGGCTATACAGTAGGGGCTCATTCCCTTCACTTGATCTCCCCTGAACATATTACTACTTTTGAGCAGTAAGGTTCCTCAAAAACTAGGTCAACCCTCTTTGTGAAAGCATAATATTTGATGCTTACAACTCAAGATGAAGCTGGTTTTAGTTCTTACATTATGCCTCTCATGGGTTGACATACATAACATAAATTTATTTCATTAGGCGTATCATACAAGCTACGTGTTTAATTAGTCTAAAGCTATCAAGAAATTCTGTTAGTACAAGCTTAACTCGAGCAGCTCTTATCGCATTCTAACTTTCATTTTATTGAGAATACACTAATTTATATGTAAATTAAGAAACACCGATACTTGGAAACTCGTTATGTACCCTTATTCGATATATACCGGATACATGTTTTTTCAATAATTTTATATTTTTTAAAATTTCGATATGTATCGGATACATATTTTTCAATTATTTTATATTTTTTATTTATTTTCGATACGTGTTCGATACATTAGGACATGTGAAGAAGAATGTTATTGATTTTAAACTCTTATAAAACTCATTGTTATTGACTATAGATTGAACATTTTTTTTTTTTACTTTATTGAATATTAATAATACTTTTTAGAAGTACACAATTATAGTTTTAAATCAATTAACAACCATACTTTTTATGAAAATACACAATATTATTTAATCTTTTAATATATGTGAAACTGTTTTAATAATGGACAAATATATTTTTATTATTGAAAATAGATAGTAATTGATATTAAATAAATGGAGTACGTATCCTTTTGTACACTCCATGAGAATAAATAACTTTACAAGGAACTGAAGAATTGATTTTCATTCATAGAAATCTGCGTGTTTTATCAAGAAAATTAGATCTCTATCCAAAAGGAGAATCCAAAATGTAAGACATTGTCGGAGGCTCATTTGATACTCTTGAAGTTGTTGGACTTTTTGATGTTGCTAATCTATCATTAGATGAGCTAGCGTTGGAGTGTTATTTTTAATGATAGATTATGAGGAAACTGATGTTGAAGAAAACGAAGTTAGGATAATTAAGGATTAAGAGAAAATATTTTAGAATTTTATTTTATATTTATTATTATGCTTATGTTTTAATTTTTTTAATTTTTTTTTATATTAATGAAATTATGTTAAATTTTATAACATGTATCCACGTATCCTAACTTTTTTTAAAAAAGTGTTGATGTTTCCTTATCATATTGTATTCAAATTATTTGTATCGGTGCTTCTTAGTATGTAAATCACCCCCACAAATGCAATTATCCCTCTATTTCTTTCTACCCAGTGATCATATCGTAATGCTAATTATTTCATTATGTTCTTTAGTTGAAGGCAGTTCGTGTTTGTGGTCCTCGATACTGGCCTCAAAATATTGAGCTTTTCCCTGAGGGTAACTGATATTGGTTTTTTATGCTTATGATCAGAATTTTATTAAGTTGTATTTTGCCTGAAGAATTGTAGTTCTTGAACAGAAAAACCTTGGTGGAGTTCTGCAGACAAGAATCATCCTTTCAATTCTGGTGTTCTCTATGTCAAGAGAAAAGTTGGATCTTCTTCTTATGTTGATGACCCCATAGGATGCCAATCACTACTGTCAAGAGCAATACACAAGGTTGGTCTTCCTGTTAACTCTATGCTGTGCCTTCCACACAACAACTTGATTTTAGTGTCTCATGAAATTTCATCTGTGCAGATGAGTGGTTTGACGCGACTACAGTCCCACACTCCCAGTACCCAGTGTATTGGTACAGTTACAGTCGATCAATTGGTCAGTACTTTCTCGTCAGACCCGAGCTTAATTGCCTTCGCGCAACTCTTTTGTAACCCATCCTCAAATAGCATGTAAGTTGCTTCTATTAATTGCCATACTACTACTAATATGACTGATCCCTAAAAATTTTTTTGAACTATCTTTCCTGATTAATTGTCAATTAATTTTCCGGGCCGTGCCTAAGAACAAAGGAGTATCCAGTTTCAAATAAGCACGTGAATGTTGTGTACTTCTCTGTGTGTTTGTACACATATATTCTCAAATATCTCTCTACAAGAACTTTTCATCAAGAGAAACAAGTTGAAAGGGAAATGACCAATTGACAAATTTTTCCTTTTCTAACATTATATCACATTTTCGCTGAAGGTGTGTTTATAGGGTTGTGCATTTCATTTATTTGTTTAACTTGATTTTAATATCCTTGGACAAGTCTTTAATACCTTCAAACCACCGAGTAAAACATCTTATGATGCATTGACAATGACTCCACTAAATAAACTTTTAATGTGGAATATTATCTCTAGCCCAGTGATTTTCCCCAGATCTTTGCATCTCCTTCACCTCATGGTGGTTCTGAATTCTGAATAATGCTGTGCAGTAATGTTCAGTACAAACATTGATATTTGTACAAAAAATAAGTGCAGGTTTTAGTAATTTATTGAGAACTTTGTTTCAGATCCGACCTTGACTTTCAGGAGTTTTGCCTGCAAGTATTGTTTGAGTGTGTGAGCAAAGACAGGCCAGCACTGTTACAGGTGATACATCTGTGTTCACCAATTTGATTTTTGATGAGATTGATTCTGACTGCTAGCTGACAAATGAGGGTCGAGTAGTTTACCCTCCACTTTTGTTATATTTTACCCTTGGAACATGTGAGATTTTTCTCATTGGTATAATTTTTGCTAACAAAATAATCAATGCAGATATTGGTCACTACTGTATTCGGTAAATCTTTCCTCTTGATTGACTTAATTTGATAAATAAGTACTGCATGGCCATTTTACTTTGTCCCTATAGTATGAGAAATATATTCTAAAAAATTAATTAGATTAAAATATTGAAACTTCAAAATCATCTCTTGACCCCTACTATCAAACTATACAAGGAAGCTTTGTTTACTAGCAAAGAAATTCCTAGTAGAACATGGATTTTATGTTCTTAACTTCAAAATGGGATATTATAAATTAATTATTTGGCCATTCCATGATAAAATTCTGTGGTTGTCACTACTGCAGTTCTTAAATGCAGACTTCTTGATATTCTAAAATATGCAGGTTTATTTGTCATTATACACAACAATTGGGTGTATGGTGGATTTGGTTACTGGTACATATAATTCCGATGATTCACTTTTTATCTCGAGTTTGAAGGTACGAGATTATTATTCTATTTCATTTAAGCTTGCAACTGTTATTTGTTGCCTTTATGCGGTATTGCATGGTGATACGATTAAATTTCCTAAGGATCCTTCTCTTCACTTCACCCATCATCTTGTTCCTTACCCATCCTCACCTCCCCCACCGGCTCTCCTTGCACCCCTACATCCCTTCCTCCACCACCCAACCTGTTCTTCCTCACCCCACTACGTGCTATCCTAGCCGCCCGCTCGTCCTTCCCTTCCTCCCTCCTAATAGAGTTTTCTTGAAGTAATGTGTGACGCCTGGATTTGTTTTCTGCGTCATAGAACGGAATGATGCTTTTCGTAATTGCCTTGTGAATTTTAAAACATAAACTTGCTTCAGGGATGGATTCATTGAGGATTGCCATCATATGTGCTTGCTGGATATTATTTAATTTTTTTTGCCTGCTTTGTTGGGCCTGTTGGCAGCTTTAACTGAAGTCACGTGCAGCAGAACAAGTGTATATATTGTGTTTTTCAAGGAACTACTTATTTCTTTATTTTCTGCAGTGGATGATTCCTCATATAGCCCATTCAATTAGGTTCGAAAATCTTCACAAAACGAGTGTATCTCAATTTGGAAAGTTTCTTATCCAGAAATAAGAACAGAAAATCAATCTTCCCAAATTTCTGCGTATTTTGGGTTGACAATTTTATCAGACATTGTAATTGTTATTACTCCCTCTCTCAAATATAAAATGTCCATGCTATTTATAAATGCCTCAAAAAGAATGGTCACTTGCCCAAAACAATTTTATTTTTATTTTTTAAGATTTCTGAAAATTACCCTCTTTGTAATTGTTCATGGACTTTTCTTTATTGAAGTGACCATCATTTTCTTGCCTTGTTTAATTCACGTCCACCATTTATGAGGCCTAGTTCTGGATGTTCATGAAAAAGATCCTCACTTTTAACCCTTCCGAAAACTCGTGCCCTATTTGTGACCATTCGACTAGAGTTGGTTGTTTTGTTTCTTATTGAAGGAACCTCTGCTTGTAATGAAGTTTTAATTTCTTTGGAAGGATCTCTCATTCTTAAATAGACTCATGAATCATAGCACGCATTGCCTTGTAATGGCTGAAGGATGAACTGTTTGATTTGGAAGTCTTCACTTTACAAAGACATGGCTACTTAATTTGCCCGTGTTTGTCGTAGTTATTGTGCGGAAGGACTTTGGAAAGAGCTCGTTTGGCTGGCTTAAAATATGTAGTTATCTGTAATTTAATTTTTTCTGTTTTGCACAGATTGCAGTAGCCTACAATGAAGCTCTGTTAAGTGGAAAATTAACCTCTTCTGGAGGGGAAATAGTGCAATCCGCTTTTCTTGGGGCTCTTAGGAAGCGAGTTGAAGAGATTTTGAACTTTTCTTTGGACTTGAGAACTGATTTCTCTGCTTATATAAATTCAGGGAGATGGCCGACTGAAGATTCCCAGGGAAAGATGCCTGGGATGATTCTTTCTTGGTATCTCCAATGGTACGGCGTGCCCTCTGCACTTGACATTAAAAGAGCTGCGGATAAGATCAAGCGCATTAAGATACGATCATCAGTTCCCTTGTTGCGGCTTCTGTTCCCTACAACTCATATCGCTACCATTGACCGCATCAACAATGTCTGGTTTTCTGAAGACGATTGAAGCCACCTTATTGCTGCTTGAGAAATTTTCAGTTGTTCATCCCAGTTATATTATTAGTTTCCATGCGGTGATATGTCAAAATTGGCTGTGTCGTAGCAAGAATAATTGAGTATTTTGCTTCTTCACACCAATATGGCCATATTCAATGCACTGCTGTGGTCTCGTTGGAAGGCCATTTATATGCACCTTTTAAGTTTAAGCTATAGACTGCAATCTGTGATTTGTTTTTCTGTACATTAGTGTATATTCAGGTACCATTTATTGTAATGTAACAAAAGGTGTATTATTTCAGTTAAGGTTCCTGTAAAAGGTCATCAGCGACTGAATGATTATAGTATAAAGCAATTGAATCTCTGTTGGGTTTAACTGTTGTCCTGGTGAAGCTTATTGATGGTTGCCTATTCATTATTTGAGCATGGGACATACCCTTTGTAAGTGCTTATTTTTCTATAATTGCATTTGCTGGAAGAAGTCCCTCTGGACATACCTTTTGTTAGCACTTTCATGTTTGCTTAATTTGCTGTCCCATGAGACTAGACACGTTGTAGTTAATGTCAGTTCATGACCAATAAAAAAAATCGTGGGCCACCCTTTTGTGAGGGGGGTTGTACATCCCGGTGTACAAGTAGCATAGCCCGAAAAAGTATTACTGTAAAAGTAAGCTAAGAATCTAATGTATTTTTAGGTTAAATTTTATCTAAAAATCTGTTTATATAATTTATTTTTATATTAGCTTTAAGTAAAAAAAAAAAAAATGATTTTTTTGAAGTAGTCTAAAGAGTAAAGTTTCCTTTTAACTTAATTGTTTACCTGCATGTTGGATTACTTTTCTTGTATTTGTAAGTAAAAAAGTAGCATTTAGTACTAATATCAAACACATTTGTTTTGTTGTAGCTTTTAGAAAATCAACTTTAGAAGTGTTGGAGTAAGAATTAAGAATTTCTTAACCAATTTTTTCCTTTTCAACAACACATTTTGATTAAATACTTAAAAAAAAAATGTAACTTGCTTATATGTTTTTTAATTTTTTGTCTACAGACGTTCGTATAAATTTTATGTGATAAATTATTACAGTAAAAGTAAGCTAAAAAACTGATGTATTTTTAAGTAGATTCATACCTTAAAATATGTTTAGATAATTTTTTTTTTATATTAGTTTTAAGTAAAAATTTGATTTTCTAAAAGTAGTCTGAAGAGTACAGTTTATTTTAAGTAACATTATTGTTTACAAGCATGATAGATTACTTTTCTTGTATTTGTAAGTTAAAAAGTAGCCTTGAGTACTAAAATCTAAATGAAAAAAATATATATATATATTTTCTAAACTCGGAATTGATTGAATTAGAAAATAAAAGATGGAGAATACTAATAGATCTAGGTTAGAAACGATATTGCATTTATTCACGACAGTTGATAATTTTAAAATGGGTAATTGGAAAAGCTATAAACATAATCTCGAAAGTGACAATTTTACTATTTCTTAGAATATGTTGTTAGACGATACAAATTTTTCCATAATCGAAAATTTATTTATACTTATCAAACATTTAAAATAGTAAAAATTAGTAAATAAAAGCGAAAAAACGTGGAGAATACTAATAGATCTAGGTTAGAAAAGGTTTTGCATTTATGCACGATAGTTGAAAATTTTAAAATGGGTAATTGGAAAAGTTATAAACATAATCTGAAAAGTGGCCATTTTACTATTTCTTAAAATATGTTGTCAGACGCCACAAATTTTTCCATAATCAAAATTTTATTTATATTTATCAAACATTTTAAATAGTAAATAGTTTTAGAATAAAAATTTGAGACTCAAATTAATTCCAAACGGCATCTCACTCCCCCTGTTGGGAATTGAGACCCATTCCCTTTATGATTTTTGTTTAGAGAAAAATGAAAAGATGGAAAAAATATAAAAATATGAAGAAATATTAGGGACTGTCAAAGCTTTCCACTATGAAAATTTTGTACTTTTTATCGTGAAAAATATTTGCTAATTGAGTTTATTTCAACACAATTTAGTGTAATTTTGTTAATTGTAGGTAAAATCTGAACTTAAATGCATTAGGATCATAAATAGAATGATGAGGAGTAAAAAGGAACAAATTATGGAAGATAGGGAGTGATTTCTAAGAATTGAAAGATGAAGGACTCGCGATGCAAATAAAAATGGATTGGAGCTGAACAAAAGGGACATCCAAAGACTAACTTGCATTAGGAGGCAAAGTATGCCATCGCGGGAGGATGAAATAAAAACATTTTTCGACATTGAACTTTGTGATAGCAACCCACTACGCCATGCGATTGCATGGCTGAACAAGGCATGTCAAGAAAGAATTTTCTAATCCAAGTAGACTTTTATATGGAATGTGGATGAGACACGAATTTTGACCTAATCTTGGAATCATAAATATAGATTTTCATACGACATTCAAGGAAGAAGAAGCTTTAATACAAAAACACGACCATACACAAGATTCAATAACTTTTACTTGGATTTTGGGAGTTGGAAGGCGAAAGAGACCCATTCTAATGGGAAAGATTGTAAGAATCAAGGATTAAGGTTGAAGAATCGTTGCTGGAATGTGTGGCAAAGATCAATAATAATTTATTTCTTTTTTCCTTTATTGTAATAAGAACCCGGTGACGTCTTTCTATTCTTCATTGTATTCATCCGCAACGATGAGCAGTTGAAGTTTACATGCTAAAATGAACGATGTAGCTTAGGTCATTTTTGTTATAACAATTTACATGTTTTCATGTCAATACATTTGTAGTGTTAATTGCTTATTTTGTGCTTATTGAATTCAATTGCTTGATCACTAATTTAATTATTTAGGGACCGTATTGAGACCAAGAGGTAATATATATGTCTAGCTCGTGTAATACGGAACAAAAGTCTTGATAACAGAGTAAGATATGCTCTTATAGGTTATGCAACATTCAAATTGAATTTATGTGATTTAATGCACTCATGTGCATCAAAACTTACATAGAGATATATTTAGTTTATCCATTTAAGTTTTTGCTTGAGAAAAATTACTAGTTAATTCAGATAATTCGATTGTTAATATACATAGGCAGGGCTGTTTTATAAATGTGAAACGAAATTAGGCATAAATTTACCTAAATGAAATCATAATTCCTAACAAGTTAATCCCATTTTAGCTTCCGTGAAGTTTTCAATTGTTGATTGTTGCCATGCCAAGGGTCATTGAAGAACTAACCTGAAAAGATCTTATTTCTTCATCGCGGATTCTCGCATAATTTTCTTTAAGGAGTTGGACTTTTTACGGGCCAACCCTTTTTTATGTGCCGCTTTCCCTCAAAGCTTCCTTTGCAACTTCTAGGATTTCTAGTAGGTTTATTAATTGCACATAATATCTTGAATAAGAAGTTAAAAAGTATCGCACGATTGCTAGAAAACATAAAACCTTTATTTAGTTTCAGTCCAACTCAATTCAAAGACTAGTACTCGAGAATCTTATAATTTAACATTCTCCCGAGACCCATTAGCATAGATCAAGAAAACAAATCATTAGATCAAAGAACTAAATCAAGAAGAACTTCCCTAAGCGTCTTTCCCTTAATTTTTTTTTACCCCCTACATTCGATTCCTCGACCTAGTCACACATATTTTAATTATGTAATTGGCAATTTTGTAAACAAAAGGGACTTAATTGTTGTTAGAATATATTTTGTAATTGGCGATTCTGTGAACAAAAGGACCAACTTGAACAATTATAGAAGTTTAGGGACTGAATTGTAAAGTTTCATAGTTGGTAGGTTAGCCTAGGGTTTGGGGTTTTACGTTTGG
>CAIGRK010080182.1:0-11977 GCA_903798315.1 Fraxinus greggii
AACAATAAGTTCAGTTCTCCCATACTCTAAAGCATTTCTCAGATCTCTGTGTCTATCTCCCAAAGCATTTAACAAACCAACAACTTGTTGATCTTCAGATAATTTTTCATCACAGTGTGATAGTCCTTGAACCAATTTTGTGAATTTATCAATGTTTTCTTTCAAATTGGAGGAGGGATTAAATCTAAAATTATGGAATTGTCTTAGAAGGTAGCATTTGTTGGGCATGGTTTTAGTTAGATAGAGAGATTTTAAGTTTGGCCCAAAGGCCCTGAGTATTAGTTGTTTCTCCAACCTTTCTAATTACAGTATCAGACAGATGAAGAAATATAGAACTCCAGGCTATCTCATCTAACTCTTGTCTCCTATGAACACTAAAATTAGGAGGCCAAGTCCCATCAATAGCAGCAGCATATCTTTGTTGTAACAAAATAACCCTAATTTTCTAACGCCACAAACTAAAATCTCCAGTCCCTCTCCAAATCTTCAAATTTATGTGCATTAGACATGATCACAAACAGACTCACAATAGATTCAAGTTTATATCTCACACAATGTAACAAGTATGGACAATGTAATAAAGAATAGTAACAAAACCAATATCTGATCAGCAAGTAAAGCTATATCGAAAAAGATTGTCAGTTTGACATGTTTAAGGGATGATAACCCTTTAATCCCTTACTCCATCAGGTTCCCAGATCTTCAAATGAGATCTTGGACAAAGGAAAGCAAAGGAGGATTAATTACCTTAATAACCAAATAAAAAACAGACAACACAGTTTAATAATTGTACTGAGAAATCAGAGGAGTTCAGAGAATTATACCAGAGCTGAAACCTCAATGTTTCAGAGGAGAAGCAGTGTAAGAAAAATACCAGAACGGGATCAATTTTCCAGAATTGAGTACCAATAATCAACGAGTTACAGTAACTCAGTATGACCAGGAGTGAGTCGGTAAAACCAGCAAGAATTGGAGTGAGTCAACTCAACTCACCATCACTCAGTACAAGTTCACAAAGAACCTCACCTCAGTAGTAAGTTACAACCTAAAAAAACACCAAGAACTCAGTAAGAGAATCAAGATTTCAAAGAACTAGAAAAATGAGCTCGTTTTTCACGTTTTTCATAAAGAAAAGAAAAACAAAGGTTTTCAAAAAGGGATCCAATCAAGAATTGAATCGAAGAGCAATGAAACACACAGTTTCAGAAAACCACAATTTTATTTTTCAAAAAATCAAAGATTTTGAAAAAATCATTCAGATCTGCAAGTCGTTTCAACTGTAAACCCTAACCCCCCTTAAAGAAGGCTCTGATACCACTTGTTGGTCTCAGAATCGAAGTTTTGCAATACAAGCGAAAGATCATGGAAAATAATTGCAGAATCAAAGAACACAAAGGAATTTTTTGCCCTTCGGGCCCGTATGTTCAGCTTAAGGCCCACTCACCCGTTGAGCATCCACAATGTAGATTACGCTCGAATCCACTAAGAATCACAAAAAACAGTGCAATGAATGTATGAAGAAATTTCACTCAGTTTTCTCTAGCCTCTTCTATACAAGTTTTCACTCCACAACACTAGTGTACACACAATACACATAAGAATATCATTAAGACATTACATAAATCACCACAAAAGATCTCAAGAAACGAAAATAGAGAGAAAACACCCGAGAGAGAAGAACAAGAGAAAACCCTAGAGAATGAAAACAATGCTTATCGAAGGATCCAGAAAATGGGTTATAAAGTAACCCTTCGGTTACTTAATCCAACAGTCCAAGATATGCCAAGTGTAAGGCCAATATTACACCATCAATAAACAGCAAGCCAGTAGCCCAATCAACACAGCAAGGCCCAAGTAACAAAATAGAGAGGCAGCCCAAACCAACAGTTTGTTTTCTTATGCAACTGGATTTCCTTGTAGGATTAATTACAAAAGATATTTCCTAATTTTCAATGATTATGTGCGAATTTCTAGAAGCTGATAAGATGATTTTCTTATCAAACATGTCTTTCTTTAGATACACGAATGTAAGTTCGGACGTCATACTTCATCACAATTGTTAGGCGATGAGTGTTTGTATATTAGCGTGTGTTTGAGCCACATTATTTTGAAAGAATATATTTTGGAATAGTAGATTGATGGAGAATGTGTGGTTTAAAAGAAAGGAAAAGCTATTGATGTGATGGAAAATATTAATTTATTAAAAAATATGTAGCTGAAAATGAGTAGAAGAATGAGAATAAAAATTTTAATATGGCTCAAATAGGGGCTTAGAAAGTGATGCACGAAGATCGAGGAATGACAAAATGGGAAAAGTCGAAAGCAGATAGACAATGGCCTTCGCATAACAGGCGGTGAATGTGTAAAGAAAAATGATGTTTGTACAGAAAAATTTCTACAAAAATGCAACAGAATAGAGACAACAATGGGTCCCACCGTGTATTTAAAAAGGAAAAAAAAATTGCGGGCCCCACCCTTGTATGAGTAATCTGTTGCATTTATGTGAAACTTTTTTCTGTACTTCCAGCTCTTCTCATGTGTAAATTAACCACATGTCTTTTCACAGAAAGTCCACGGGACCTTTGTTGTTGCATCGGTATCCACGTGAAGCCTTTTTAGGGTTTAAGGTGGAACACAATTAACCAAGAAAAAATAATAATTAGGCAAGTGAAATAGATTTGAAGTGCACATAAAAGTCAAAGCATCCATGATTTTCAGACTCTTATCATATTAGATTTATGTAATTTTCAATTTTATTTATCTTTTAAAGAAACACGGGAAACGAAGTCAAACACAACATCTTCCCGTCATAATTATTTAACTAGTACAAAATTAAATGTGATGAGATATCCTTACGTCACTGTTACATTCTACTTCCGACTTTGGGTCATGTTAAAATATCAAATGCCATAATGATTAATAAACCCAAGATACCAATCTATCTCGACAAAATTTCGCTCCCAAACTGCCATTCAAGTGTGAGCACAAAGAAGATTACAATATTCAATAACTTCAGAGGATTGTAACAAAGGAAAACACAGTCTATCCCAGATCAAAATGACCTTTAATAAACAACCAGAAGATTCAATTATCAATCATTAAGACAAGCCTCTAATAATTCGGATCTATATAAATGTAATTGCATTGTTGGTATTTTGGTCCAAAACAAACCTTAAGGGCTATGATGATTAACGGATCAAAATTACAGTTCATAGGCATTTTGAATGAAGATCTAAATAAACAGCCCGTCTCCACAATTTGGTAGCCCAGTTAAGATATACTAAACACCATTAATAAATAACTTGGAGGATTAAATGGGCTCGACCCAGTTGCTTAGTAATTTATTCTAGATGAACCACTTATTAGTGCTTACATAGTGACCTAATTGCCCATTATTCAAGGACCCATTCCTTTTGTCTTATACAATACAGTAAACACGGTTTTTCCACTGTTGAATTGAGAACCTGCGGCTGCCTCTCTTTTGCTTTGTGCAAACCCGCGCCTTGTGCTTCCATTTTCTGCCCAGTTCCTCCTCCTTTGTGAAGCCTCAGTCCATCCTCTTCGTGGAACCCTTTGTAGGTTAATTCTTACATGCACACGTGACTGTGACATACTATTCCCAGCTTAATGTCACATTAATACTGCACTTTCACATCCGAGGTTCATAGTATATTCATATACAACTTTTCAAGGTTCACAACATAATGAGATTGGTTCAGTTTACGTATAATAGGTCACATTAATCATAAACTTCGTAATATTTTCTTATGATATTTAAAACCGGATCGATTCATTGAAGGCCACAGTTTATGCGCAACAATAAATAATTCCACAAAATTATTATTGCTACAGCAAATACAATCAGTCGTGTGAATGTGACGTTAAGATGAGATTTTGAAATTTTTTTTTTATCAATTAATGTCATGTGCCGAACGTCAAGGATAAGTTCCACAAAAAATGTAAAGTGTGACAATGGAGAAGAAAACAATAACGGTACTATTCATAATAAAGACTATCGATAGTCGCCATATGTGGCATACACGGCCAGTTTGTTATTCGATGCATAACGTCATAAAAAACTACCACATTAATGCATCAAATAACAAACTGCACGTATATACCACGTAGGACGACTACTAGTAGTCTTCATTATGAATAACAATACTCAAAAAACAATATTAGAATCTCGTAATACAACGAAACCTAATATTTAGCTAGTTTGTACTTTGTAGGGTTGTATATTGGATAGAGAAAACTAAAATGTAATCCATTTAATGTTTGTTGCATATTTTCATCATATTTTTTTACAACCATAGTTAGTTACGCAAAATAATTATATAATTTTAATTAATTGAGTTTTAGGAAGAAAAATGATGTCACACTGATATTAGTCAATATCAAATTTACCCTAGTTATTTTTCCTTAACAATTTAGATGCTAAATGGCTAAAAGTTAGTGATTCAATGGAGTGACCTGCAATTAGATGGTTTGAATATCACCATAAAAGCAACGTTCTGCATGTACTAAATGGTGAATTAATGAATCCCTATGACTCATATCAGGTGCCCTTTGTATAGAACCTTGTGATTCGTGATTTATTATGCGAATATTTAGTAAATTTGTCAAGAATCTTCTTTGTTTACTTAATCTATCAAATCAGGGATTTATTCCGTAATAATGGATAGTATAAAAAAATTGAGTGAACCTTCAAAAAGGATGAGAATTTATTTTTAATGATAGGAAATTTATTCCCTCCTTAATTTAATTCATTGATTTGTAATTCTTGACATCAATCAATCAAATGCAGATAAACATCAAGGGGAAAAAATGGATATGTATTTAACAATGTTGGGTTTTTAATTACCCAATAAATTCGAACGATGATATTAAATCGATTTTTTTTGGAATTATACTTCATAGACTTCGGCCGATCAGTGAAGTTAAATGTCATACTACAATCGAACAAATTGATCACGTAATCCACTTGAGCAATTTAAAGCAGTCTAATTATATATTAGTGCTGCTCATGGCCCAACCTAAATACTTGAAAGGCTTTAAGATTGTTAGCATACTTATCTCCTTTGTTATTGGGCCCTAATATTTGATCTAAAGCCCATATTTATTCCTAGCCTATTTAATTGCTTGTCCATTACTGTTGAATGTGTGGAAGAAGCGTGAGCAGCCATGTTGTGTAGAGAGAAAACAGTTTCGGGCCTTTGGTTCTTTGCTTAGTGCTCTCGGTTTTGCGCCTTCTCTTAGGCCATCTGTTCTTCTCCCTTTCCTTTGTGGTTAAACACATCTTAGCCTCCCATCTCTTTCACCATCAAGCTCTTTGTGGGCTATAACATCTTGGAGCAACAGTTTTTGGGAAAGATGTTTTGGTTTGTGATTCGATTGGTTTGGTTGTGGTGTTGATTGAAGAACTGAGCCCGATTCTTGGTGGGATTGGAGTCCAAAATCTAAGAAACAATATAACTAGTAGACTTGATCTAGCTATTGCTCAATAAATGGCAATTTTATTAAATCCCAAATCATGCATATCTTTTGTTTTCCACTAACTCAAACACTAAAACTGAATGCAAGTTGGAGAATTAGAATACATGCCCTTTAATTTCAATAACATTTTCAGTAACTCGTTCGATGATCTAGTTTTATTACATGACATATTTCAGAATGAAACACAAAAAGCTGATACCCTGCAAAGTATAGAAGTGAAGCCATCCATTTGTTGATTTTATTTTTTTTTTATTTTGCTTTGTGATCAGTTATTATGCATCGTGATCCTTTAAGTGAATTCCATGACCTCCATTTGCCTTCCTGTTGATAGAGAGATGGACTCCTGGATTTTGATGAGTGGATGAACCATTGAAGAAAATGGAATTGTTTACTCCCTGAACGTTGCTGTTCACATAAGCTGTCATTGGTGGTGATTGCATTGCCATTGCCTTCTTATTTTTCTCCTTGTTTGATCTTCCTTCTTCATCGCTGCTAGATTTTTCGCCTTCGGGTTTAGCAAGATTTCCATTCTTGTGAAGGCTGTGAGGGTTGGTTATAGATTGAGTTTTGCTGCGGGAAGGACTCAATTCCATTACAGCTCCTTTGTTATCGCCAGCAAGTGTTATCACACTCATACCCAACTTTTCAGGATCAGATATCTTCTTGCTAGGAACTTTTTCTTTTGATAATTCTTGTTTTCCATTGGAAGCAATGCTACTGTTATGAGAATTTGATGGCGTCAGCTTTGGAAATTTTTCGATGGTTTCTTGCACCAGCACGTCTTTTTGGTCTACTTTAGTAGGTATCTTTGATTCACGTTCGCTGTCTGACTTTAATTGAGGAGGAGGTAGTGTGAATGGAGATGGAGGCGGAGCCACCGGCTTCGGTTTAGGTGATTGGACTGTAGTTTTTTCCAATGGTTTAATTGTTTTTGGAGATGATTCAGGGGCTGCATTTGCAACTGGTTTGGGCACTGGAGACTGTTGCATTGAAGAGGATGGACCTTGAGTTTTTGTTTTAGGAGATTCGCGAATTGGAGGAGACGGAACTCTAACATTTGTGGTAGTTGTTAATGGTTCTTTTCGGATAGGAGAATTTGACAATGTATTGATGATTGGGGATTTTGGTGTTGAAGTAGTGTTCTCCCGAGGTGGCGATGGAGCCGAAAGCTTTGGCGAAGGGGCCACCGTTGGGGGTGCTGAAATTGGAGACTTTCTTGGGGTAGAAGGTGCAGGAACTGATGGTGGAACAGGGGACCTCCGTGGAGATCTAGCCGGTGCAGGTGGTGCAGCAGCAGGAGGGGGTGACGGCAGTGGTGCAGGCGTTGCAGCTGGTGGAGGCGGAGGCGGAGGAGTAGGTTCCCGAGTCTGACTTATCTGAGACAGCACAGATGGGGCCCTCCCCAGCTGACCAAATGGTGCCCGAGCCTGTGGGGGTTGGGTTGGAGGTGGTGCAGGAGTAGTAGTTGGCTGAGGAATTGGGGCTGCAGGTGCAGGATTTTGCGAAGCTCGAGCCATAAAAGGCAAACGAGCCCATGCTGGACGAGGTTGTTGTGACATTGTACTACGAATTTATCTTGACCAATGAAGATATGTTATCGGTACAATGATGAAACGTCCGATGCGTACTCTTAACTATATATAGTCCAACAAACTTGAAATTCGCTCACATGAAAAGAGAAATAAATTGAAGAAAGGTATCAGATTCAGCAACAAAATTTCCTCAGTTACGGTTGGTATTGCATCTAGGAGGGGTCATTCAAGAGTAAAGTGCACCATTTTTTAACCCATATTCAATCTCTTCAGCTTCACACAAGTTCCCGTTAGTACATTGAACTTGACGAAACTCACTCGCGACTAAAGTGAAATTGAAAAGGAGTGAAAACAAAAAGAACGGAAGGGATTTTAGCCGACCTCAAAAGCCACCCGATTCGAAAATACAGTTCTAGTTCTGTCCTTAAACGCGGAATAAAATGAGAATAATTTGTTTTCAAAATGTCAACCCTTTCCCTCTCTGTTTAATGCGTGTGAATCTATATTTCACATTGCGGCTACTGATGCCGGCTCTCAGTAGAAGAATTTCAGAAAAAGTTTCTAAATGCTAGATTTAGGAGAATAATCTACTGGTTTCTCCTTTAACATGAGAAATATGTCCTCAGAATCTTAATGGAGACAATTCAAAAAGTAAAAATCTTAAGGTTAGACGTACTTTGCATCTCAAGGCTAGGTTGCACAAAAATAAAAAGGGAAATGGAAGATGCGATATGATACGATATTGTTGGATTTTGTGACCCAAATTCAGACTAGAGTTTGCGTGGTTTGGAGTATTGGGCTTGAAGATATCAAAATAGGATCCAAGGAGGAAAAATAGAGTTGACGACACCTCCCTACTGCCCGCCCAACCCTTGAGTGGCGGGCCAATTTTTCTAAAAGGGAGCTGCCGCTCGCTTGGAGCTCGACTTGCACCCCTGGCGTTTGCCTAGTGCAAGCTGGGCACTCGAGCACCGCAGCATTTTGAGATTTTTCCTTGTTTTGTTTTTACACGCGTTTTTTGACTCAGTTTTCATTTTTATGACTATTTCTAGATTTTGGCAAACACCATATGGATAGTAGACTCTTCTTTACAAGTTTTTGCATCATTGGAAGTTAGAATCATTGCGTAGGAATACAATTATTTTATTTTCTCTCCTTTATAGTTGTTAAATAAAGTCTTCAATTTCTCTGCCAAATTAAATTATTGTCTTTGTGTTCATCTTGTTGCTGTGATCAATACTTCATATCATGCGGCATAATCTCCTCCCATTCCTAACAGATATAATAGTCGAAAAGTCCAAAGTTGGACTTGAGATTTTCAAATCTGAACTCTAAAAACTGGATTCTTATGTCATTCAAATTTTTATTCTTTCATAAGCATTTTCTAAAAAAAATGGTAAAACAAATGCAATCATAGTTACCTATGCACATAAATACGAAAACAAAGTAAACATGTACGTGCATTTTGCAAACAAATTGTATTAGGGTGCAGAATCATCTTCTTCGAACATTTTGCACAGTTTTCTTCGTGAAAGGTAAAATGGTGGTTCATTCAACCAAATTTTGTCACTTTTTTTTTTTCAAAATTAGAATTGAAAATGAAAAAATAAACTAAATTTGAAATTATGAATTAGGTAGTGCTTTGCAAACCTTTAAAAAACCATTTGAGGAAATTAACGTCTCTAAAATTAGGGAGGCGCTCTTTACATCCATAGTTTTTATATATAAATCCACTTTTAAAAAATAATTGTATTATATTTTTGATCTTATGTAAATTTACCTAAATAAACATACATAAAATCAAATAAAAATATATCGTTCTTTATTCATCCACTCATGTTTATTTTCATTAAATTCTTTTGATTCTTTTTTATTCTTTTAGAATTTGTGTTTAACTAAAATCTTAATAATCATAAATTATCCTATCGAACTAAAATCATAAACATCATTTTCAACTAAAATCAAAACAACAATGAAAGAGATACCATTAGAGAAAACACATACGGACATAACAATATATGAAGAATAATTTGAAAATTTAAGGATTACATCTTATTGTTTTTTATCCTTTTTTATCCTTCAGGAAACCTGCATAACCTTCTTATTGGCCCAATCTGTCCAATATTGACCTTCTCCAGTGATTGCTTATGCACCATTAATGGTGTTCTTCAAATAATTGGTTTGGTGGGTCCTATAAATTAAGAATTGAATTTTTAGAAGGAGAAATAATGTGTGCTTTTTTCTATTTGTTTGTAGAGGAAGGGAATTCTAAAAATTAATAGTTGAATTTTGTGTCTGGCCTCGTCTTGAGATAATTTTTAAGTAGATTATGGTGTTTGGCCTTTTACCAGTTTTGCTGTAAACAGAAAATAACAAAACTGATAAAACCATGTATTGTTGGTATATGTTACGCCTCGCCACCGAAAATCCAGTCAGGGTGCCATGTCGCATTCCATGTGGAAAGGAAAGTCAACAAAGACCCAATTGGTCACATGCAAAAAGTCAAACAAATATCGAAGTTCCTATGTCAAGGAACTGCTTAAATGGCTGAAACTATTAAGTCAAAGCGCAGCGTAAGAAATCAAAGAAGAAGTCGAACCTCTTCGCATAGAAGGCTACTAATATGAAGCTCCCTCTGGCCGAAGCCCTAAGTTCTTCTGATGTCCCTAAAGACGAAGTTGTCTCTTATAAGATTTGTAGGCAATCTTTAGAAATGATTGATGTAACGCTTGTAATAAAGAATGTCATGTGTCACCTAATGTATGGGGCGGCTGACCTATTGTCAATGTATTTAAGAATTATTCTCGTAGTCCAGGGTTAAAAACAGAATGGGAAAAAGCAGGGTGAAGTGGCACGTGTTGATTGTTTTTTTTTTTTCAAACTGCTCAATCATGCGCCGATACGTGGCGCACCTATTTTTGAATATGTTTTTCACCCTGTCCCTGTAGCCTGTTTGTATATTTAATGTATAATAGACTTAGTGATGTGAGGTTTCAGTTGAGAAGATGAGGCCACGTGGCTCTGATCCAATGATTACCACGTCGATCAGAAATTTAAATAAATGGTCTTTGTAAATTGTAGGGGTTGGTCTTTTGGATATTGATTCTAATAAACAAGAATACTCNCCACGTCGATCAGAAATTTAAATAAATGGTCTTTGTAAATTGTAGGGGTTGGTCTTTTGGATATTGATTCTAATAAACAAGAATACTCTCACTATATCTTCTTGTTTGTTCTACATTTTGCGAGTTTTGATCTTAGGTTATCGACATTTTGTTGGTATGTTAGCGAAATCATCTTACTCACTATTGTCGGTGCTTGAACACTTTTGTCTCGCGTCTAAAGCATCTACAGTGTTCGTGCACTTCCTCTTTTTCCGTTAGGTTCTCCGATCAAAATGCATCGAAACGTGCTTGACTTATCGTGAGTGGACCCTGTATCTATTGTCTACGTTGGCATTATAAAAAGTGAGGTTAACATATTGGCGCCATTTGTGGGAAACCACGCATTTTAACCACGAAAATCTGGTGGGAAAAAGCTAGTTGGAAGCAACTCTTACTGTGAAGTGACTTTCAAGCATTTGAGAAAGGAAGTGTTCTTGAAATAAGAAACGTTAAGAAAGTCCAAAACTAACCATTTGATTGGAAGCCAGTCTAATCCTTGACAAAATGAATATCATTTGTCCAAAAAAACCTTATTACCATGAGTTCAAACAATAAAGAATTTGTACCATGAAAGGCTAGGGAACACCCTGAAGAAGAAGAACCTTCGCATGCTGTTCTAGCCACTTATCATCAACCTCACTAGTAGCACAGACATGACAGGTCTAGAATAGCTACTAGGCTTAATAGGGAGGTGGAAACCATGGTCGCAAACATGTGAAATATGACCCAACAGAACATGATCATGAATGAACAGCTAAGAAGCATGCAGGGCTAAGGAGGATACATAGTTCCTCCATATATAGCCCAAGAAAATGCATTTCACGATCCTTCACAAGGAAAATACTACCGCGGTGAAGAGGAGGTCCAAAGCGAAATGGTTGACTACCAACACTACATAAAGGAGGAAGCTCTTCAGGAAAGGAACGTTGGAATTGATACATCCACCAACTATGCCACTGACTGACTCACGGAAGTCCAATTCTACTTTCTTCCAAACTACGACCCAGAAGACATACCCCGGAGGTCTGTAAGTGTCTTTGACAGGCTGAACCCAGGGCTTCGTAGAAATAGGCAGGCTCAACCTCTTTAGGCAGAACCAACAGCCCAGAAATGATGAGCCGAGGTGCCTCAATAGAGATGACGTTCCTCGAATGAGAGATAGTGATGGAAAAGTCCTAGGGAAAGTCAAAGATAAGGAATAAACCTCTGCCTAATACTGGCAGTGAACCTATCAGAGAAATTGACATGATTTTTGGAGGCTTATATATTGGGGGAAAATCTAAAAACTCCCAAAGAAATTATGCAAATGAAACAAGAGATTTCCCAATGGCGAGTTTCATAGTTAGCAACAATCGACCCTCCATCGAAAGAAAGGTTCAACCCATCACGTTTGCCCAAGACGACACAACTGGTATATATTATCCACATTGTGATGCCCTAGTATGAGGGTTGTTGTAGCCCCCAATAGCTTGAAGAGAATGCTGGTAGATAATGGAAGCTCTGTCAACATCATCTTTGAAGTCACCTTCGATAAAATGGAAGTTGATCATGAGCTAACCTCATTGAATTTGTATGGCTTCACTGGCAATAGGATCGTTTCAAGTGGTAAAATTTCTCTCGCAATAGAGATGGGAACCACACCCTTAACTGCTCATCTCTTTATGAAATTTCTGGTGGCGAACAACCGCTCCGCTTACCATGGAGTGCTTGGAAGGCCGCATTAAAGGAACTATGGCCCGTCACGACTATTCACCATTTTATGTATGAAGTTCCCTATAGAAAATG
>CAIGRK010080372.1:0-13173 GCA_903798315.1 Fraxinus greggii
TGTCCTAAAAGGGTACTTACTAGTGAAGTTCAAGCAAAATTAGTTCACCTCCTGTAGTTAGAACTTGGTTTAAAGCCAACTCTAGAAATTGCTTGAAATGGTTGTGTCCCATAATTTTTCATGGCCGGGCATTAAAGTTATGTCGAAGATGACGGCATACCACGTAAGTGGATCGCATGTTTGGTATGGAGGATTAAATAGTAATGGACAAAATTAAGGAAAAGAAAAAAAACTAAAATCTTGTTTATTGTAAAACTATGTAGTCTTACCTGATACTATGTCCTAAAAGGGTACTTACTAGTAAAGTTCAAGAAAAATTAGTTCACCTCCTGTAGTTAGAACTTGGTTTAAAGCCAACTCTAGAACTTGCTTGAAAGGGTTGTGTCCTAAGATAATATAAGATTCAATAAAAGTCTCATCGATTTCTGAACTCATAAAATCACCGTGAATGTGGTTGCTGCTCTTTTTTCACAAGTGAATCGAGCACACTCACAAAACACTCTGGAGTGATCCTATGTAGTACGAGTCTTGGTGGCAGTCGCCATGGTGCTTAATGTGTTTATTTGGTATTTAAGGCTGAAGTTGATATGTGAATTAGTGAAATTAATTCTTTCTTTAAAAAAAAAAAAATCATTTTCGCATATTTTAAGTTTCCACAAGAATTCGGTTTTCATTTTCAGGTGGCTTTCTCCGAAGATGACATACTGAAGATGAGAGACCTGGCATCTGTTCAATAGGTTGTATTATTTGCTTCTGCCTATAAATTCGTTGCTACAGGAGAATGGAAAATTTCTGCAATTCGTCGAAATTTAAAGAGGTGTTTGCTAGATGTTTTTACTTTGACAATAAGATAGCAGCTTTGCTCTTTGAATATATATAATTCTCCTCCTTTGTGGGGGGTATCTGTTAAGCGTTGAGTTTGGTGAATGATTGCAAGTTTTCATCTCGTCACAAGTTTATCTATATGTAGATAAGTAAATTATAAAATAAGTATATTTTCGTGGTAAATGCCTACGATCACAATCGCTTAGATTTAAGAAAAAATGGTGACGGGAATGAGACCATGTTAGCATATTTATTGAAGTGGGACCGTGCCATGTCCAAGGAAGAGGGTTGTGATGGGGGCGTTGACCCAAACCTCGAGTCGACTTATTAGCTTTTATCTTTTACATTATTATTTTATTAATAAGTTCCATCATCAGATTATAAGTTCATCTCTAGTCCATTTCCATTTTTGGTCGGAACAGATCTACTAATTCTTTGATTCCAGATAGTATGAAAGATCTTGAAATAAGATAGTTTAGTTATTCCTAAAATACTTGTCTAGAGTTTGATATTTATCTATTTCTTCGGTCTCAATTTTTTTAAAATTCATTTTTTTCTAAATTATTTTTAACTTTACATTTTAGACTCCACAATTTAAACTAATTTTTTAATCACAAATTTTATGGAAATTTTACTGGAAAAATTGATGTTTAGTCAAATCAAATAGGGAGTTAAAAGACTTCTTTTTTTCTTTTTTTCATTGACTTTTGGTGAACTTTATAAGAAAACAAGTTGGGTCTGATCTTGCTTCACGCAAAGTTCATAATGATATTCAGAGAATTTACGTTAACTGCTTACTAAAGTTCCATAAATGACAAAATCAAACAAATTAAAAGTTCAGTTTATCTCGATTCTGAATTTTAGTATCAAGAACCGGATCGAATCGACCGATAATTAATATTAGTACTTGTATTGGTTTAAAATTTAAGTAGAATTCGACATAACCTAAATGTAATGTGAGAGGTCCCCATTACTAATGTGTGTGACTTAAAAACCTACCCCACACATCACACGCGCTGGAAAAGGGACGTTGTTATTTATATATATCTTGGCGTAGAATGGACGAACGACTCGGACAAGTGACTTTGCTCAAGTCATGATCGAGATTCGGCTTGTGTTACGGCTTAGCGGCCCTAAGCCGTAATTCAATGGGACCGGCGGCTTACCGTAGGTAAGTTTGCACCCGCAATTTTTTCCGGTTTATGGTGGATTAGGTTTTTCTGCATGTAAGTTCCTCTTTTAGATAATTCCGGGTTACTTTCTATCTATACCTAAACACGATAATACTTGAAAAACTCAATATTTACATGTATTGTGGACTATATGTTAATTTTAGATTCAATGTGATATATCCAGATTGAGGTCGAGGTTGATGTTCACCTCGTCGGCATATGTGTGTCTATAATACATAATTATCTTGTAGTTGATTTGAGATCTCACATCTTCGATGTTATTTCGAATTAAGATCGAGGTAAATTCAATTACCTACAATCAAAATGTCGATAAAATAGTTTCACAGCTATATAAGACATTGACTTGGGTAAAAATTGATTCATCTAAATGACAATAAGACAACCAACACGTCACGCAATGTCAAGTTATCAACTAGTTAGAAATCTTGACAAGACAATAACAATTCGAGAATTATGTAAGTCTCTAAGTAACTAAGACATGTCTACTGCAACGAATTAGAACTACGCGGGAACCTCTTTCCTTTAAATTTATAATCAAAACAATCATGATATGTGTACAGTCAAGTGCCCTAATGAGTGAGGGGTCTAATGAGGGTACAAATGGCTTTTTGTAATCAAAATTAGCACAAATGATTACAAGGAACCCAACCAAATACCATGGGCACACTGGCTTATAATGGTAGACAGGGGCAGCGCAGCTCATCAGCCACCCACAGCCACCGCCAACCCCACATCCCTCTTCCGCGTGGTCCCTATTCCAGCCTGTGCCAATCCCCCCACCCCCTCTCTATTTCCCTCTGTTTTTCTTCGCTTGCCAATTGTTATTAGACATTAGTCTGTGCACTCAAGTCCACCCACAAACGCCACATATTGACCCATTATTCTTGAGCAAACCAAGTCCGCAACTCCACATTTCCTCACAAATACCATATTTTTTTTCGGGAGTAAGAAACGCGAAATCATCAATAGCCATGGATTTTCAGATCTATGGCTTCTGCACAATCTTCAGTTTTCTTATTCTCGCAAGTTCTGCATTGCAACAAAATCCACCGGCCCATATAAACTCCAACTCGGTTCTCGTAGCCCTTTTGGATTCTCATTACACTGAGCTCTCTGAACTGGTTGAAAAGGCACTTCTGTTACAGACTCTTGAAGGAGCTGTGTCGAAGCATAATATTACAATCTTTGCGCCGAAAAATGAGGCCTTGGAACGAGATTTGGACCCTGAGTTTAAACAGTTTTTGCTTGAGCCTAGGAATCTGAAATCCCTTCAAAATCTGCTGCTTTTTCATATGATTCCAACTCGCATTGAGTCTAACCATTGGCCTGTGGAGATGAACAACCCTGCTCGTCTCACCAGTCTTTGCCGTGATGCATTTGATGAACAAATTCAGTTAATTGAGAAAAATGGAGAGAAACTTGTGGTCGGGGCGAGGATTATTAAAGCAGATGATGTTGTTCGCCCCGATGGGATTATCCACGGCATTGAGAGACTATTGATTCCCAAATCTGTGCAACAAGATTTCAATACCAGGCGAAGTTTAAGGTCAATTTCTGCAGTACTACCAGAGGGAGCACCAGAAGTTGACCCAAGAACCCACAGGCTAAAGAAACCCGCTCCCCCGGTTCCTGCCGGCGTGCCTCCGGTTTTACCCATTTTCGACGCTATGGCTCCCGGTCCATCTCTTGCACCGGCACCTGCTCCGGGTCCTGGCGGACACCACCATCATTTCGACGGGGAAAGTCAGGTGAAGGATTTCATCCAAACTCTCTTGCATTACGGTGGCTATAACGAAATGGCCGATATTCTGGTCAATCTCACATCGCTAGCTTCTGAAATGGGAAGATTAATATCAGAAGGGTATGTGCTTACAGTTTTGGCACCAAATGATGAAGCCATGGCGAAATTAACTACAGATCAGTTGAGCGAACCTGGTGCGCCCGAGCAAATAATGTATTATCATCTGATTCCCGAGTACCAAACCGAAGAAAGTATGTACAATTCAGTGAGGAGATTTGGGAAGGTGAGATATGATACACTCAGATTACCACACAAAGTGGTGGCTGAAGAAGCTGATGGTTCAGTGAAATTTGGACAAGGAGAAGCCTCTGCATATTTATTTGATCCTGATATATACACAGATGGAAGAATTTCTGTACAGGGAATTGATGGGGTTTTGTTCCCGCTTCAAGAAATCAAACCTGCTCCTCCTAAATCTACCCCTGTTGCTAAGGTTGTCTCACACCAAAGACGAGGTATGTTAATATTATGTTGTCCTCTTGTTTAAATCTTGATTTGACTTGTGCAAATTGTGGGTTTTGTGAGTTTTTGCCATTCCATGTTACTTATAAGGGTTTACTATACGTGACACTTGGTGTACAGCCCCCTCAGGGGTTTAAGAATTCTTTTATTGGAAGTGGACCTCCCCTCTTTTGTGTTTGTGAGGGGGTGTACACCGAGATGTCAAAATTCGATGTACAAATAGCAAAGCCCTAATTATAATGCTTAGTTATCAACTATACTCGATCGGACTGGATTGGATTTGACAACCCGCTCTAATGTCCAATACTAGTGTCCATCCTACTTATCAAATATGGGCTCGTTTGAAAGGGTTTTCGCTTTTATATTTGCATTTTGTAGAAGAGTTCTTGAGGTTGGCATGTTTAGAAGAGTTTTTTAGTTTCAAAATCAGTTTTTGACTTTTTAAAAATTCTATCAAACAGGCCCTCAGTGCATTGTCTAGCTTTACAATTGGGTTTTCAATTAAGCTTTGAGATGGTGAAATAGGAATCTACTTTAGGGTTAAATGCATAAGAGGGGCATTGTTTATTCAATGGATTCAAGAACCACACACAAGAAACTTAGAATTAAAGTTAGTAAAATTATCAATGGTATGCATTATGGTTGAATGAATATTATTTATGTTTTACACTGACAAAAATAAAATATTTGGGTATTGTTATTTGATACGATGTTTCATCTTCTTTTTTTTTTTTTTTTTAAATAAGTGACAGCAAATCTCAACCAAGAATTTAAATTTGTTAGCTTGAAAAGATGTTACTAGTTTTTGAAATGTATTGATTAATATCTAAAATTTGTTTCTATTAGTTTATTCTATGATTTTTTTCAGGAATTGACTAATATCTAAAATTTGTTTCTATAATATACAGGGAAATTGTTGGAAGTAGCATGCACATTGCTTGGGGTCTGTTATTAATTTCTGTACTCAAGAATATTAAAAAGAAAAGGAAAGGAAGGAAAAACTAATGCAGAAAGGGTGAGTATACATCAAATTACTTATTTTTTTTTAAATTTAATGGGATTATACTGAAAATAAGTTGTTTTATGATTTGGCAGGATGAGCATAGCATGCGCAAAAGAACCCCAGAGAAGAGAGTTAGGTTTTGTTTGTGATTTGGTTATAAATACTGTAAATTACATATTCATTTTTTTATTTGTATTTAAAGTTTGTTCCACCGACGGCGTTAGCAAAATATCCACGGGTCGTTTGCTTTTTCTTGCTTGTACCTTTTTGGGCACCCAACCCAACTCTTGTGACTCCATTTTAATCGGATAATTACACTTGTTTAGGGGATTTCCTCGTGCCAGTCTCCTTGTACATGTAGCACGTTCCTTTTGAATCACACTTTTTGTTAACACATTATTGACAACAATCGATAAATCTTGTTACATGTCTCTCTTCATAGTACAAATTGGCCAATGCCAGGGAGACAAGTGTCTCCCTGCCATGTACACGGGGAAATCCCCATACACATGTAGCACGTTCCTTTTTACCACACTTTTTGTTAGCACACTATTGATAACAGCCGATAAATTTTGTCACGCGCCTATCTTCATAATACAAATTTAGTGCAAGAAAAAACTCGTAGTAATTCAGGTAGTCGGTCAAATTATCCTGATTGAGATTCCAATATGGCTTCTTTTTTCTTTTTGACAGAAGGTTCGACTGTGGCTCTTAAAGTATAAAAGTACAAGATGGGTAATTCTCAATTATTTGGTTATAAAATGATTAATCACATCTCATCAAAGAGGTGTGAAGTGGCACACATGGAATTATTTGCTGTGGGGACTTTAGAGCCATTGACTTCAATTTATTTTGTTCTTTGTTTAGGAATTGAGAAAGCTCCCAAATTTAAAAAGGAATGCAATTTGCTGGTCCCATTCCTTCTATGTGCCACTGTTAGGCATTAAGCATGTGGGACCCACGGTTTGTGTTCTTAACTCGACCATCAAACGGCTGTAACGGAAGTGGATACAAAAATGAAACAAAATATCCTTGACATATTATAACGATCTAATTCATCGTGTAATGTCCACTTTAGATAAGCATTTGCCCTTCTCATGAATTTTTTTTATGTTTCTTAAAATTCGAACCCAAGATCTCTGTTTTATAAAAGATTTAAGTTGAATTTCGATACTATAATGGGCAATATGTAATGATTAACGGCTTGGACACAAAAATTGGATCGTTAAATATATCATACAAAGGAGAGATATATTCATACACAATTGAAGTAACAAACTATCAGCAATTGTATGCTGAAACTGAAAGGTCTGCACATAGCATAAACTGATGCTGGAACCTACTCAACTTGTTTATATTACAAAATCATACAAAAGAAAGGGTCTACAGTTTCATGTTAACAAACTGGCATTGCCTCTCTAAATCCAATGTTTAAATTATTCTGTAG
Organism: Fraxinus greggii; assembly: GCA_903798315.1. Classification (NCBI taxonomy): domain Eukaryota; kingdom Viridiplantae; phylum Streptophyta; class Magnoliopsida; order Lamiales; family Oleaceae; genus Fraxinus; species Fraxinus greggii. Next base: position 6,732 of record CAIGRK010080372.1, read on the forward strand.
CCTCTTCCTACCTAAGTCTGCATCTCTTTTCTGCATCATCGCCACAAACTCATTATAATCTATTCGTCCATCCTGAAAAGAGAAAAAACGACAGACCATTGTTAACATGGTGCAGTCGACTCCAAATAAAGATAATTTATTGACGGGACTTACGTTGTTTTGGTCAGCCTCTCGAATCATTTCTTCAAAGTGGACATCCTTTATGCCAAACTCTTCACAAGCCTTTTGAAGCTCATCTGGTGTAATGTAACCACTGCCATCTTTATCAAAATATGAAAACGCCGTAAACAGATTATCTTCCTTCTCAATTTTGTTCAGATGCAATGTTGCAGCTATGAACTCGCCATAATCAATCGTACCATTGTTGTCAACATCTGCCTGCATTGTTTCAAGAACTTATACTGGAATTGAATAATCGAAACAAGAACTCTTCATTTTGCCTTAAAAATCCCGAAGCCATATGTAACATAAATTCATATTCTTCCTAGTTCCTACTGACCCTAATGTACACAAGTATGAGACTGGAAATAATACTTACAGACTTCATCAAATCATATATCTCAGATTCATCAAGATCTGCTCCAAATCGTTTCAGTCCAGCCTTTAGTTCTTCAAAAGTAATACAACCACTATTGTCTGTATCTATCATTTTGAACATTTCTTTTAGCCCTGCAATTTCTTCTTCTGAGAGACTTTCAGCAATGACCTATAATAGAAAAAAAAAGGTTGATTTTCAATATCGTAATACCAAAACAAAAAGGAAATAAGAATATAAATTGTTTTCCTATTTTAGAAACAAGTATTGCATATGTGCATCAATAAGAAAGAAAATTCTCGGTTACTCAAGTGTCAATGTAGAAGTTTTGATCGTTCAAAGTTGACATGAACCCTAAGGTTTTGGTTGAACTTATAGAATACATACCCTAAGAGCCATTTTCTTAAGCTTATCCATAGCTGAAAACTGTGTCAACCGAGTTAAAACTGCAGAATCAAGAGGTTTATCCGGTGCTACTCCATCAACCTGCACCCAGGGGTGGCCTACGAGAAAACAAAATTTAGAATACTGAGTAGAAGATGTAGCTGTGTATGAAAAAGTTCTGTGCTTACAAAATATAAATTTATATTGTTTAGATTTTTTATTGGCTCTAATCCAATCCAAATCAAGAACTCCAAAGTTCATTCTATATAGTTAGCAAATATTTTCGGGAAAAAGTCCGTAGACCTGGTTTCTTCCATAAGATTAACAAGGACTAAATGTTGATCTTAACAAAGTAAACAAGTAGCACGAATGTTATCTTGCAACAACATTGATATTCAGTCCAAAGAAATGCTTTACTCCTTGTGGTAATGTATAACTCATTTCACTTTCAGATACAAGATCCAATTATTTTGGAACACGGGGAGTTAGTTCATTTGCATCAGATAATATGTAAAAACAAACATAGCCCCTGTTTGGTACACATTAAAAATTTCATTCACATTCTTCTACTCATTTTCAACCACACATTCTTCAATAAAATAATGTTTTTCATCACATCAATAACTTTTCCTTTTTTTCAACCACACACTCTCCATCAATCTACTATTCCAGAATACATTTTTCCAAAATAATGTGGCTCAAACACACCCATAGAGTAACTTTGAAGTGAAAATTAATAATTGAGACTTACAAAGAACCTCATGAGCAGTCAACCGCCTTTTTGGATCCCTCACAAGCATTATAATTCTATTTCTTACTATGGTCCTATTTGACTCACATTATTTTTTCATTCTCATTCTTCTACTCATTTTCAACCACACATTTTTCAATAAAATAATATTTTTCATCACATCAATAACATTTCCTTTTTTTCAACCACACATTCTCCATCAATCTACTATTCCAGAATACATTCTTCCAAAATAATATGGCTCAAACACACCCATAGAGTAACTTTGAAGTGAAAATTAATAATTGAGACTTACAAAGAACCTCATGAGCAGTCAACCGCCTTTTTGGATCCCTCACAAGCATTTTCTTCACTAGATCTTTGGCACTTTCAGAGATATTAGGCCAAGGATCTGATGAGAAATCAATATCACCATGCAAAACCTCTTCAAATATTTCTTGCTCACTTTCTGTACCAAATAGATTTAGAGAAGCATAAGAACTGTGAGTTTATGAATTAAGAAGAATGTGAATTAAAGGGAAAAAGAAAACATTCTACATCTTACCTCCCCAAAATGGAGGCACACCACAAAGAAGAATGTAAATCATCACACCAGCGCTCCAGACATCCGCCTCTGGTCCATAATGCTTACAAAGCACTTCAGGAGCAACATAATACGGGCTACCAACCACATCAGTGAATATATCCCCTGTAGTGCAGAGCATTCATTAAGCAACCAAAGAAAGCATGGTCAAACACGCATAAATAAAAGGCTCGGATAGCCCTCAGTGCACATAGCACAAGAATAAACTTGCGGGGATGAAAAGCGTATAAAAAACACGATGATAGAAACAAAATCATTAAATTGTGATAAACTTGGAAATGCTCTCTTTAATACTCCATAAGCAAAAGTGCAATATTACCTGGTTGTAACTGGAAGTCTATTGATGGGCTATGCTTACGCTTGCAAACTGATTAGAATGACTGAACTTAAAATGAAGTCTTTTAGAATCTAATTAATTTCAGAGAACAAAAACTATGCCAAATGAAAATCTCAAGATCATTTGTTTCCTTTCAACACAATCCTTAGTCAGCATTCGTCTAACATATAGCAAGACTATGATCCTAATTGCAACTCCCCTCTTATGTTCTACTAAGTGTACCGGTCAATTTTCTGGCAGGTGAAGGAAATTACAGAGCTGCAAGTACTTGCTGGATATGGTACAGTATGATTTATATTTCTGCGATCATCTTCAAGCAGCTTATACTTTAGGATTAATGAGTTTCTGAAACTTTCATTACGATGGTGTGAACCTTGGGATGGGAAATGATTTATTCAAAAGGTAACTCTGGCATAGCCAAAGTACAAGGAAAATGATATGGCAATAAAAGATAATAGGATGTGACAATGTGGTCAATAAGGAAAGAGATCTTAATAAAAATAATTAATATCTTTGACACTGCAGAATCGCAGATAATGGACCGTTTGGGAAAATGTGAGGGAGAGATTGAGAAAACGAAGTACAAGTAAAAAAAGATACACACTTTCAGTCTAGAGATTATCAACATGAAAATTTTAAGGACTATTTTACTGTTTGATAAAATATTGATTATAGCAAAGGTGTGAATGAATGAAAATTCAGCATTTAATGATATCCCTGCAAGCAAACATTTGGATTCAAACAACAACCATACGGAGAACATTTTTTATTTCTAAGAATCCATTTAATCGGAACCAAGTCCATTTTACGTAACACGCATTGTGCCTAGTATAGAACAGGCAAACAGGACCAGTATAAAATGAGTTCGTATATAAGGTATACTGTAATAGCATTCTGGTGGGCATCTGTGAGATAGAACCTAATCATTCATGTAACTCCATCAGTTTGGCAGTGTACTGCCTTCCACTTGAATTAAACTTGTATTCCTAAAGCTTCCTTATTAACATCAAGTTGGATCCTGTAGAGGAAACAAACAAACTCTTTTTCCTTCCCACAGCTAAACCATACACCTCCTTCAGGGGACTTTATAGGAAAAGGTTTCTTGTAATCTTTCTCTGACAACCAAGTATATAAGCCAAATTCCAATTCCACAAGAAACTTTTCAGTTCAATCGCCATCCTAAGCTAAAAAACCAATGTCCTTCAACTCATAAACAACAAATCGAGTATATTTCCATCAAACATCATCTTTTCATTAAGATATCTTGAAGTTCTAAAATCATAATTTCATCAACCACTGTATTCTAATCTCTTATCAACGCGTGATTTCTCTTGCATCCCAGATACAACGGAGAAAGAAAAAAAATACAGCACACGTTTTTTTGAACCAGAGAAAATCTAGCAGAGCCTTTCCACTATAAATGGACTTCATCCACGCATGTTACAAAGAATGTTATTTTTATTGGTACTTTAGTGTCTATTATCTTGTCATATTCCATAGCAATCCATCTGGTTGCTATTTAGTCTATTTCATGGATATATAGTTCAATGTTTTATATTGAGACCTTGAACCAAAGTAGATTTGCAATCAGTCTAATTTATATTAAACAGTGTAAGGTGGATATACCCACTGAGGACACTTGTCATTACTGATCATAGTGACCCAGTTTTACAAACTGAAACTTCTCATGACCTAGGCAATTAGATGAAGCAATGATGTTCTGATGCCAGTTTGTCAAAGTAGCGAAGTATTCAACAAATAAAAGGTAAATTAGATAGAACTAGGCAATAAGATGAAACCATTAGATGCAGGAACTTTACAGAAAAATCGAGAGATAAATGACTTTAGAACATACCTGGCTTGAAGAATATGGATAACCCAAAATCAATCGTCTTTATAGGAGAATCCTCCTCCTCATTGACAAATAGGAAATTCTCAGGCTTGAGATCACGGTGCATGACTCCCAAAGAATGGCAGGCTTCAATAACGCCAACTATTGTCCTGGTAAGCTCAGCTGCTTGTTTCTCGGAATAATGTCCTCTTTTAACAATTCTGTCAAAGAGCTCCCCTCCTGCACACAATTCCATCACGACATGAACGGCCACGGCATCCTCATAAGCCGCTTTGATTGAAATGACATTTGGGTGCCCAGCCAAGTGATGCATGATCTCAATTTCTCTCCTCACATCCTCCACATCCTCCGGAGTCAACAATTTTCTCTTCGCAATAGATTTACACGCATACTCTTTTCCAGTTGTCTTCTCCACACACAGAAACGTCGTCCCAAACTGCCCATGTCCAAGTTTTTGGCCCAAATTATAGTACTCCTTCAGGTGCCCTGTTTTGGTTCTTAGCACTGAGTCCACCTTAAGACCTGCACTCATCATTCTCTTAACATTGTGGGGTTTCTTGGGCTTTGGTGGATCCACTGGTTTCGGCTTGTCATTCTCTACCATGATCACCTGTTCCAGCTCAGGATTTTGAAGCGGTTTTCTCTCATCAGTTTTGATTGCCTCTTCCCATTTTATAGACTGAGGTGGTTTTTGAACTTCCTTCACTACAATCACCATTGCCTCGGCTTGTGTGGGCTTTTCTGGTCGATGTTCCTCCTTTTCAATCTTCACCAATTCAGGGGGTGTATTCAGAACAGGATTAGGGCATTCTAACTGTTTAACTGCTGATGGCCCTTCGCAAAGTTTTTCTTTGTTTTGATTATTAGAAAATAGCTGTGGTAAGTTAGGCCACCACAGATGTGAAACTGTGTGAAGAAACCCATCCTTAGCAATCTTCCCATTAACACAAGCATTTCCCATATTAGCTTATATCCTACTTTTTCCCCCGAAAATCTCCTACTATTGACATGTAAAACCCATCAAATTCCCCAGGAAAAAAAAGAAAAGAAAAAAAGATTCAATCTCTAGAAGATTCACCCAACTGTGAAACCCATAATATTATCGGTCACAGAGCTTGATGATTTGAAAAGTACTAAAGAAATCAATGCAAATAATGTATTGTCAATAATTCTAGGAACTTACCAAAAATCAATTCAAATCACCTCCTATTACCTTATTTATTTATACACACCCTAACAATAAAAGCGAGCTCCAGTTATCAATGGAAAGGGTAATATAAACAAATTGCAAAAAATATTCCCGACCCTTCTTTGAAATTTGATTCATATAAATATAATCTATATGATCAAGAAAATTTCAAAGAAAAAAAGCACGCAGAATCTACCAAATATGGTAAACCAATTAGGGCCATGGAAAGAATGATTGTGTATGAACAGGTTTTTGTTTACCGAGTCCATCTCTCTCTACATTTATATCATGTAAAATCTTGATTTTGATTCTTAATTTCAATTTCTCCCCCTTTGTTGAAATAAACGCCAGGGAAAAAAAATCAAAAGATAGAGAGATTGACAGGTTTTTCTGTTAGAAATTTGAATTTTTCCCAAATTCTAAAACGCGTTTAGTATAGCATTTGTCTGTTTATTTGTTTGTTAGTGATAAACACAATTATAGTTTGTTTGGCCAGACATCTACTCCCTAATTTTAATTTGACGAGAAAGTTATATTAAGTCAACTTGGTCTAAAATTTCTAGCTAAACAAAACACTTTTAAAAAATTATCGCAAAATATACAAAAATGATTTTGTTTAAGCCACATTATTTTGGAAGAATGTATTTTAAAATAGTAGACTAATGGAGAATGTGTGATTAAAAAAGAAGGAAAAATTATTGATGTAATGAAAAATATTATTTTATTGAAAAATGTGTGGTTGAAAATGAGTAGAAGAATGAGAATGAAAAAGATAATGTGACTCAAACATGGGCTAAAATGAAAATTTATG
>CAIGRK010080396.1:0-18566 GCA_903798315.1 Fraxinus greggii
CACTTCACAAAACCACAATTTATAAAAAAAAAAAAAAAAATTACCGTTACTATACATTGCAATTTTCGGAAAAAAATAAAAAAAATTAAATTTATAGTCAAACGGTCACAAAACGCTGCAGCGCCTGCTACTGGAGGCGCTGACTGCAGAAGGCGCTATTTTTAAATATTTTTTTGATTCGGCCCATTCGGTTCATGGGTCGAATTCCTGGCCGATTTGGCTCCTTGTGGGCCTGGGCGACCCGCCCATCTTGACATTTCTAGATCGAAGCATGTCGAAATGCACTATTACTTTGTCAGAGAAAAGGTGCTTAAAGGAGAGATTAACTTGAAGCATGTCAACATTGAAAAACAAATCGTAGATGTGCTAACGAAAGGACTTATTGCTTCAAAATTCGAAGAGTTTCGAACACAATTGTGGTTTATAAAAAGAGGAAAATTAAATCAACAAGTCGGTATTGAAGGGGAGAATTAAAGATATACCACCGACTTAAAAAAAAGGACTCTAGATTTCTGTGGGATGTTCATCTCAGCCCATTTCTTGAGCTTCTTCTTCAAGCAATCAAGAAAAATCTAGAATCTTCATCAAAATATATCAACTACTATTGAAGAAAAATATAGACATTTTGAAGGAGAGCCACCAGCATACTAGAATCATCTACCACCAACTTTTCACATCTATATAAATGCGCATGTGTAACCGCTGCAAGTGAGAAGAGAGGCGTGAGTCAGAAGAGAAAATTGAGAAAGTGGAAGTAGAGTGATAAGAGAGAGAAAGTCTGAGTGGTTAGTGTAGTAAAATTTAAAGTAACTACTAAAAATTCTTAAGAAAGATATTTGTGTTCATACTGATTTTTGAATAATAAATCACCCATCTGGTGTTCAAATTCAACAATTTGGTATCAGAGCTCAACAAATGACTCTTGAGCGTTTGATCATCGCTCGCCTGGTGCCTACATAGTGCTCGAGCGGCAGATTACATACCAGAATTCTTGTTTTACGTAATACACTTTTTTTTATCCATGTTTCGTTCCAAACTATACCGACTATATATATATCTAACCCCACAAACATCTCAAAGCATGTTGAATCATTCTTTCCTTATAGAGAAATCATTATTGGATATTAACAACACATTCAAAGTCTCTAGATTCAACCATCAAGTTCCTTGATTCATAAATTGATTCCAATCAATGTTTTATAGGTTGATCCATAAATCCCTCTATTCAACCCAAGATCAAAATACATAAATAACCATTGATCAAACACCAAAACCACATCCTACCTTCGCCAATTCGCCTTCAGAATTCTGGATTTTTGGAGAAAAGGTGGTTGGAGTTCCGACGCTGAAGAACGAGGTTCGTTCTAGAGATCCACAAGAGAGAAAAGTAGCCAGAGTTCTAAAAAGTGAGGGCGTGCACAACCGACTAATTTTCTTGGTGATCACAAGCTAGGTGGTCAGAGTCGCTATGGTTTAGCAGTGTATGAACTAGCTGTGAGTTAACTTTTCTAATTGATATGACTGGTTTAGGCCCGAAGTTTTTTTATCCTTTGCAAAGGACTTTCCTCCGTGATCATTTTTGATGTTCTTATTTATTTAGTACTTTTGATTTATTGTGCTATTCAAATATATAGTGAAATTGGATTAATTGACTTAATCATCTACAAACAATCATAAAGTCACTTATTGCTTTTAATTTATTAGTTTGGCGCTCTAAGAGTTACAACATCTTTAAGAGACTTTTTAAATGTGAGATGTTGTCTACTTTAAAAGAGTCAACCATTAAAATTATGCTTCAATAGACTTAACATTTTTAATTTAGAAAGTGAGTGACTCTTCAGATTGCATCCTAAGTATTTCAAATTTCAATGAAGCTAATAAATAATATACTAATTTAGAAGAAAGTTAGGGAAAATAAAAACATAGTAAATTTAATGTTTTAGCGAGGCTACTTGTTTAATTGGCTGGATTTGATTGCATAGATGGATTAATTTTTTTTAATTAATTGGCTAAGCTTGGAAAATAAATTTTGTTTAGGTCAAGGCTGTCCTAGATTATAGCTGAGGTAAACCATAAGGGAGCCGAGGAGTCTTAAAAGTTTTCAAAAATGAAAACGCTTAGCGACATGGTAATGGCTAGGTGTTACGCGTGGCCAAGCATCTATGTGGCAAGTCAATTGTTAGATAGATGATTAGAAGAGGATAGGAGGGTGTGACTATCTCAAACTTCGATTGAATGGGATGACAAGCCACCACCGATCGAATGGAATGTTTTTGTTGATTTTTTATTTTTAGTTTTTTTGCCCTTTCTTTTTTGCTTTTCTTGATCTATTTTGACTACTTTTCGAGCACAACTCTCAAGGCACTCTTACCGTTATAAAAGACATTGTTTACGTCATCTCTAACTCTACAACAAAATTTGAGATTAGTTTTACACCATTTACACCAAATGAACCGTGCTTAATCATTTCTTCATTTTTTTCATTTATAACAATTTATTTATTAGAAAAATTATTTATTTATTTATTTTATTACTACATAAATTACTAAATAAATAATTACCTTTAGTTAACACAAATATTGAATTTATTAATAAATTTTGAAAAATGTTGTACAATAAATAGAAATACCACAACTAAGAAAATAAAAATCACGTTATTAAAAAAAAATAGTGTAATACGTTTCGAATCCCGATATCATGATATTACGAAATCGAACTAGTGTTGTAATTTAATTCTCGAAAATAATATTAATAAAAATAGTGATAATATAACATAATTATATTAAGAATTAAAACTTTTTGTACAAAGAAAATATATATAAAAGAAATCAACACAAATACCCTTAACAAAATTTGGTGCAAAACGGAAGAAAAAGGTCAAAAGGACTTGATCATGTTGCAACACTATTCATTAGCACCATTTTAATAGGTTGGACCATTTTAAGGCAAATTCTTAGTGCAAGTTCTTCATTTTTTTCCTTCAAACCCAGTGACATACTCCAATTCTTTCTTGTATTTTTCTTCTCGGACAATATGTAATTAAATTAATAGTTGAGACAAACAATGTAACCTAATTTTTGAACTTAAATTTAATTTATGTTTCAACCTTAATGGATGTTTGTATATTATTTTTACTTATTTTCTTCATGACGTTGAGTTATATGATTATTAATTCATTGGTTTGTGAATGATAACGAGCCGAGATGTGAGTTACTTGTTTAGATTCATATAGTAAAAATCAAAATATGGTAGAAGGTAAAAAAGCACGTATGCTAATTTTGCGATTATTAATTGAATTCTGTGGTAATTGAACGTTCTTAATTAAGGCTTGTCTTGATTCATGTAGAGACATAATAAATTGACTTAACTGAGTATGATTAATTTGAACTCACAATAAGTAAACCAATTAATTTAGAAAAATTCGACTGGATAAATATTAATTGATTATTGTTGGAATATGATGGTTGTTGTTAAGAAGATAACTATGGGAACTCGTGAATTTAACACTTTTTTTGCGCATCATTTGAAACCTTAAATTGTCGATTTGTGCACTTCTATTTATTTTTGTAGATTTATGATAAAAATGAAAAACATATTTTTTTTAATTCAAATATGAGTTAGAAATGATTAAAATAAAGGTTAAATAGTAATTCAGAACAATAATTCGAAATTCTATTTAACTATTATTTATTAATGATGGCGTTTAGTCACTATAAAAATCAAGCAACCAGAATTATTCATAGCATTACTAAGCCCATATTTGGTATGGATTAAAATCTTGATTTTAATTTAGGTCAAAGTTAGTAATTAATTTTAGCCATACATTTCATCAATTTTTATCAAAATCTACTAAATATCTCATTTTAATTCCAACCAAACAAGGGCTAATTTTATCATAAATTGAATTTAGCCTTCATGATTTATTGAGGAAATACATGGAAATGACTATTTCCATTATGGTCTTTGACCATTAAAAAAGGATAAAAGTTAAAATTGTGAAGTTAAATACCAAAAATCAAAAATATCCTCATCTTGTGCAAAGCGTTTGAGTGGAGAGGAAAAAGAAAAAGAGAAGAACTCACAAAGTCTAACAGTCGGGATCCATTCGAAATCCCCACCCTCACAGTCAACCTAACGTTGACCACCACACAACCCAATCACCGACGACATTATCTTCAGCAAGACTATGCTTTGTCGATTATGAGATTGATTTTTCATTTGTGATATTTTATTTGTGGATTAAATTTAACATTTATAATGTTTATTCTTCATTATTTAGGTAGATTATTGAGTGTGGAGTAGATTTAAGTATTTCTTTCTTTTTTTTTTTTTAGAGAAAATGGCTTCTTCTCTTCAAAAATGGCGATTTTCCGACAAGAAATCGAAACTGGAGACCAGTTGACTATTAACAGCCGTCGGACCCAACTGTTAACAATCTAGTTTGGGCTGCGATTGGTAAACGTCCGTGGATAGGTTAACAGTCCTAGGCCGACTATTACAGTCAGCCGATCCGTGATCATTCCTTTGATGGCTAGACTCATGGAGGTGATTGTACATGACATACTAACCATCGTGCGGGACACGACGACGGTGAGACGGTTGCGCTTGTAAGTATTTATAAACTTTTAAATTTGAAAACTTAGTTTTTTAGCCATACGTTATAGAACTAACACATTATTATTTAATTGCATGCGTGATTGCGGCACATTTCACAATCAAGTATATTGAATTTATGAATATAGCACATAAGATTGATATAATCAAAGAATTCTATTAGAAATTGTAAATATTGATTATTTAATGTAAAGTTGTTATATATTATGTATTGTATTTTTTTTTATTAAAAAATATAAAAATTGTTCATTTAATTGTGATATAGAATAAATTGTATATTATTTTAATTGTATGAAAACAAAGTATGGGGACCCAATTGTAACTTTTTAATAGTTGATTCGAAACACGAAACTGTGGTCGAAGATTAACATTGATAGATTACACATCTGTTTAATTGTAATTTAGGAGAATCCAACTTCTACAAAATTAACGAGTATACCTTGTTATCTACACCTGCAGCACCTACACGGTCAAAGAAACTTTTCAGTAGATGGTATTCTAGACATATGCAGACGTCATGGACCACACAGTTCAACTTCGGGTGGCAACAAACTATTAAATGAAAGAATATAGTTAGGAACTTCCCACTTAACTTCATTCGGTAGAGGAAATATAGTCTCAGCACACGTTGATCTCCAATAATCAACCGTGTAATAAGGAGAGCATAAGGTTCTCATTGCAAAGCCTCGATACAAAGCCACCGCGACTGCACGCTCATATGGAAAATCCTTTAACTGAAATCGACTATAAGTGCACGTGTTATCAGTCAAGTTTACCATGTATGCCATATTATGTGCACATTTCACAAAGAAGTGCAACTCATCCAGTGGTTTCACATTCAACTTTCTCACAACTTCTGCAGCCTTGAAGAGTTTATCCTTCTGAGCCGAGCTAGCACATTCGTACAACTCTATAATTCCGCCCGATCGTGAAACTACTATTGTAGCTTGCTACGAATGTTTTCAATAATTGAAATTGGTAACTCTTAATCCTTCTTAATTAATGCATTAAGAGACTATGCATTGTTTGACGTAGTCATGTAGTATTTATGTCCTGAAAAATGTGACCGCGTTCAATATTCAATCCTCATTTTTGTTAGATAATCCCATGTTGGGGATGCTTTTCTTCCCATTTCGGCCATAAATTTATTACACTCTTCAACACTGTAAACTTCCGTCACTTTTTTAAGCAATGAAACGTTGTCTTTATCCCGATACCTAGTCTTCAAGTTGCCTTATATATGGTACATGCAATGCCCATGATGTGTTTCAAGAAAAACTTCATCGATACCATTTATTTTAGAGGTCCCCGATCAGTTACAGAGGAAAGGTTCTCGACGTCCCCAATTACTTCCCTCAACTTCGTGAAAAACCAACGCATCAACGGATTATGGCAAGAGGATAAATTTGGATATTGGCATCTGACATGTAGCAATAATTAACTTGCCTTTGTATCTAGCTTTCAGAGTTGAACCATCGACTAGAATTAGAATTCGCTTCGAATTTCAAAATCTCTGAATATATTGTCCAGGAGCTATGAAGAAAAACTTGAAACAATTCTTGCCTTTCGTCTCACTAAAAAATGTCAAGTTATCCCCATGTTATGACAATATTGTGCCAATTTAACGTAACTCTCCTCTATCGAGCCTATTAAATTCTTTAACGCACATTCTGTGGCCTTCATGACCACTCAATACTCTTGATGGATGTCGTTAATGATGTTTAAAAGTCTGTAAATCGTCCATGGGTCCTAATACTTATGTATTATCTGTCGACCAATAAACCACTCCTCGAGCATGTTCCCAAGTATACTTGCGAACTATAAATAACTTATTCATGTCCATCTTAGTTGCTCGCAAACACCAACGGTAACTGTCGTCGACACAGATAATTGTCAATATTGACTTGTTTGATTTCTTCACTTTGAACTTAAAGTTGTATTTCAGTGCAATCCGGTGCACATCTTCCCGCAAATTTTTATTTGTTACAAACAGTTGCTCGACATCTAAATCATCATCATCGGGAACCATACGTGAAGAATTAGATGATGGTTCACTTAATCACGATGATGAACATTTATCTCGAGAATAACTGCATCATCCTCACGAACTATCTCCACTGTATCTCAAAAATTATTAGCATTGTGATCCCTTCCATCCGAATTTTGTGTTCACCTTCGACGAAATTCTTCCTCAATAAAGTCACTCAAAGAGGAGTCGTGTGCATTTTGTTCAATTCGATATCGTGCTGAGAGGGATCGACTTTCAACTTATTTTGTAAATCATGGTATATTTCCGCATATGATGTACTCAATTTATGAAAATTGGACCACATATATCACTCGTCCATTTTCATACCTATCGATCTTTTTTTCATCCAATTCAAAATTATCAAAATAACAAATAGGGATTATAACCATATCTGCACGACGAAATATAATTTTTAATTATAAGAAAAAATTAGTCGAAAATTAGGCATAACCAATGGACAACGGAATTTTTAATTTAAAAAAAAATACTCTGACCGGTTTAACAGTCAGTCCAGACTAACGTCGAGCATAGATTGACGTTTGAGCTAGCTATTAAGGCCGACTGCCAGTTGTTAAGGCCTGCCGACTATTATACATTGTCATAAATCTCTTCTGAAAGAATATATATGTAGTTGAATTATTTTCTTGTTTATACATTAAAAAATAATAGACCTGTTAAAAAAATTTATATATATGTTAATGTATGTCGAAATAAAATTTATCGATTAAAAAAGTATACTAATTTAACGAAAACGAAATTAAACATACGTAAATATACTTATCGAAATGATATACATATATATATATAAATTTTCTTGTTCAGCGTTTGATAAGTTTTTGAAATTTTGAGGTTGAAGCAAATGAAAAATAAGAGTCTTTATCTGTGTTAGAATAAACAGAGAAGAAAAATTAACCGATATATATAAATTTTCTTGTTCAGCGTTTGATAAATTTTTGAAATTTTGAGGTTGAAGCAAATGAAAAATGAGTCTTTATCTATGTTAGAATAAACAGAGAAGAAAAATTAACCGATTTTGAAATTTTAAGTAGGAAGTGTTTGGTTTTACTTGTTAACTAAAATGATAGTATTATTTTTTAAACAAAATAATATTTTGTAATTGTATAATATAGTTAAAAGGTCTCTTTGTTTTTTAACACTAAAAAGTTCATTGTAAAAATATACAAGTCTTTAAATTTCAAATTAAAATTTTGAAGGTTTGACAACCAATTTTAAAGGTTCCCGATGCTAATATTGAATGTAGAACACAATTCCAAACATCCTATATTTCTGTAACTGTACCCAAACAACAATCTTCCCTGTTTCATTTTCGGCATTAATCTTCCCTCATAAAATCCATCGCAAAACCCTAACAATCTAAACAGACTGTGCTTCTCGTCTCGTTCAAAGTATATAAATTTCTCAAAAATATATACAAATTGAAGAGAGGAGAAGAAAATAGAGATGGAGTCGCAATCTGGCCAAGGCAATGAAGATTCAATTGCAGCAATCAAAGTCATGAGACAGCAGCTAGAATCCCGTGCTGAAACCATTCACACGACACAGCTAGACCTTATTGCCTCCCTTCAAACCCTAGTTCCAGATATCGTTTCCTCGCTCGATCTTTCTCTCAAAACTATCTCTACTTTCAACAATAAACCCTTTACTCCCCTCCCCAAGAATCTTCCCTCGAAAACCAGTTTTGATAAAGCCCACATTCCCAAATTAACCCACGAGAACACTAAAATACTCCCTTCTGCCTCTCTTGCAAAGCCCTCGGAGAAAGATAATGAAATGGCATTGATAGAGGAGAGTGGAGGACCGCTTTCGGTGGTCAGGTCAGTGGTGGCGGTTTGTTTACTAGAGAGGGTTCCGTTTACTCCGATTGATTCCTCTACAGTGTTGAGGAAGTTGGAGAACGATGCTTCGGCCACTGTGGCTGAGAAGGCGGCTCTCAGGGAACTGGGTGGTGAGTCAGGATCGATTTTAGCTGTGGAGATGGCATTGAGGTCAATGGCCGAGGATAACGGTGGAGTGGAGTTGGAGGAGTTTGTCGTGAGTGGGAAATCACGGCTTATGGTGATGAATATCGACAGGACTAGGCTTTTGAAAGAGTTACCCGAAATTAAGCAGTTGAATGAGGAGAGTTCTAATGATGGAAATAGGATTAGTGATGTGGCAAAGGCTGGAGAGAGTGTGAGTGGTGGAGGGGGTTTTGGTATGGGGAGGGGAATACCCGAGATGTGGATGGGAGGGCCGATGATGATGGGGCATAGGGGTGGTGGACCTAGAGGGATTGGAATGATAGGGGTTCCAAGAGGTGTTGGAGTGCCGCCTCCGATGCATAGGCAGCCTTCAATGGGGCCGAATGGGTCGCAAGGTGGGGGAATGAGTACACCTTTGCAGAAGCCTAGGACAGAGGAGGATGATATGAAGGATCTCGAGGCTTTATTGAATAAAAAGAGTTTCCGGGAATTGCAGAAGTCAAAAACTGGGGAAGAGCTTTTGGACCTAATTCACCGACCGACTGCTAAGGAAACTGCTGTGGCTGCAAAGGTAACTGTTTGTTTTAAAAAGATTTTATTTTGAATATCGTAATATTTGACTCTTAATCCATTTTGATTGTCATGGTTTAAAAGATTTCATATTTGTCACCTGTGTGCGAAGTTGATTTGTACATCTTGTTGTTCATGGTAGGTTTTGGAATTACCGCAACATACAAACAGTTGTGATACTATGTCAAACTTGCCCACTTTGATCTGAACTTAGCAATTTCTAGTTTTCACAAGATCAAAACCATTGCTATATCGTTCGTTATTCCATTGCTGATCTGTTGTCGTATGGAGCATTTACTTGCAAAATTGGCTACTCTTCATGGTGGCGTAATTGGACTTTTGATATTGATCTGACTCTTTGCTTCTGCTTTTTGTTTCAGTTCAAAAGCAAAGGTGGTTCCCAAGTAAAAGAGTACTGTTCAGCATTAACAAAAGAAGATTGCCGACGTCAGTCTGGTTCCTTCATTGCTTGTGACAAGGTCAGCATAGGGTCAGTTTATGCGTTATTAACTGGTAGATAGTCTGAAAAGAAAGTCTCATACTATCCAGTCAGGTGTTGACACTATGAAAGAAAATTTAAGTATCTTGATTTCCACTACTGTATTTAATGAATCTGTTACCTAATAGGTTCATTTTCGGCGCATAATTGCTCTTCATACCGATGTTAATTTGGGGGATTGTTCTTTTCTCGACACCTGTCGTCACATGAAGGTAAATTTGCCATCGATGTTGTAATTCTTCTGAAGATCTACTTTGGTTGTCTGCTGAATCAAATTTTTGTTACTTGTACATAATGATAGACATGCAAGTATGTCCATTACGAGCTCGACTCAACTCCAGATGTATCGCCTGTGATGATGGGGCAAGCTAGTTTACCTCCCCAAAAGCCACTGAAGGCTCATTATTGTTCAGAAGTAGAGCTCGGAGAACCACAATGGATTAATTGTGATATACGTTCATTTAGAATGGACATTTTAGGGCAATTTGGAGTTATAATGGCTGATCCACCGTGGGATATTCACATGGAATTGCCATATGGGACGATGGCTGATGATGAAATGCGCACTCTCAACGTTCCTGCATTACAGACTGATGGTCTGATATTTCTTTGGGTTACTGGACGAGCAATGGAGCTTGGTCGTGAATGGTATGCCACTTTTGCCTGTGATGATTTCATTATTTTAAAAAAAGATATCTTTCGTAAGATGGCCCTAAAATACCGCTGGAAGAGACACTGCACATGTTTATAATGTGCTAACAAATATATCTCTACAGAAATGATAAAAAGCCTTGTTCCTACTAAATTTGAGGTTGGCTACTTGATTTATTTATTTTTTTTTAAAAAAAACTCCGTTCAGTTTGTTGCTAATCTAATGGAAGATCGAAAACAACTAAATCCTTAGCAATTACAAGTGACGTTAGTTTTGCTCCTCTTCTTTAGTTACTTCTACGCAAAACCAAGAGACACATGTAGTTTCATTTCTGAGTTTAATGTGACAATAGATATTTTGTGTGAAGTGTAATATTTGTTAAAAAAACACGTGTTCTTTCCAACTTGTGTAAGGTTGGATGCACATAATGATGTAAAAACAACCCAATCATTTACATGAGCCTTAATATTTTTAAATCTTTTGGCAGATAGCTAAATGACTACTCGAGCGTTGAGCCCCACTCGACTCAGCTGAATGTTATTAATCTTTAAAATTAATTATCAAATTTTGCTTTATTGGGTACAAGTTTTGTACAGCAGTTACAGTAAGATTTTTAATCTGTCATAAACTATGGCAAAGGCATTAATGAGCATCTTATGAAAAAGATTCAGACTTCTACAGTTCTATAATTTGGAAGAATCTCAGCAAAACTTGTAATTCAGGGAATTTAAATCCATAATCTACAGAATGGAACGCATGTCATGTAAGAATGCAAGTTGTTGTATTAAGTCATTGCCAGCTTGATTCAATACCTCAGCCTAGTATAGTGCGTAGGATGTGATTATACTGGATGCCATTGCTTTTACATGATAAATGAACTGTTGCCATCTAATTCTCTTGAATTTATTTCCTCCTTGTAGTTTGGAACTTTGGGGATACAAGCGTGTCGAAGAGATCATCTGGGTGAAGACCAATCAACTACAGCGAATTATCAGAACTGGTCGCACTGGCCATTGGCTCAACCATAGCAAGGAGCATTGCCTTGTTGGAGTGAAGGGCAACCCAGAAGTAAATAGGAATATTGATACTGATGTCATTGTTGCTGAAGTTCGAGAAACAAGTCGTAAACCAGATGAGGTGAGTAGACCTCCATTGTGCAATTAAGTAGAGCTCTAAGTAGTTTCTTGCATATGATCACCTGCTCATTGTGGATTTCCACATCGTGATGATACTGACCTCCACGGTTCTGTTGTATGCATCGCATGTATAATTTCGTCCTCCAAATAACACAGACGTCCTGATATAAATTTTGCTAATAGAGTTGCGTTATATTTTGCAGATGTACGCCATGCTAGAAAGAATAAGTCCGAGGACAAGAAAGCTGGAGTTATTTGCTAGAATGCACAACGTACATGCTGGGTATGTTTCTTGTTAATCTTTATATCTTCTTTTGGAAGTATTGAAATTAGTTGTACAATTGAAAATAACTAAAGAGCATTTGCAGTAGTTGCTCTACCTGCAGAGTATTCCTCATTTTTGCATTATACCTGTCTCCTGTACCTTTCATAGCTTTTTCAGGAAAATCCCCATTCTAGATGACTCTCCTTTGATTCTATACTGATTTACCTTTCCTTTAATTTGCCTTTCTTCAACCTGTGATTCAATGTCATTCATCTTTGCTTTAGTTAATATGAATGCTTCGGCCATCTGTTTTTCATTGATGATTATAGACCTGTAATCTTCAAAATACACGATCCTCAATTTGTTGTGTAGTTTTAAAAAATCTCGAAAGCTTCTGAAAGGATATTTGATTATTTGTGCATCGAATCACCTTGATTATCAGGTGGATATCACTTGGTAATCAGTTGCAAGGGGTACGGTTGGTGGATGAAGGACTGCGAGCAAGATTCAAGGCTGCGTATCCTGATGTGGAGGTGCAGCCAGCATCCCCACCAAGGGCAACTCCAATGGAAGTGGAAGCTAGTGCTCCTCAAATGAGAACGCCATTTGTCGAAGGTGAAACAAAATTATCAGGAAATCAATTTGCAGAGCCTGCTGGTGCAGCAGCAGCCTATCCATTTGAAGCAAAGCCTATGAATGTTGATGGAGAGATGATAACCTAGTTAGCCTTTATGTAAGATCATGAGTAATTTGGCATCAGATTATTTTTAATTTTTTTTTTTAGATAAATATAATCAATGCCTGTTACAGATGAACAAACTTTAATTATAGTAGCAAGTTTTTAATCTTTGATGCCAGCTAATTAATTGTGTAATATAAGAAGGATAATGACCTGAGAAATATAATATTAGCAACTAATGTTTTATAAAACTAAGACTAAACACGGAATTTATTTTTATAAGGGGGAGGGAGAGCGCTTCAAGAATAGGGCTAACTTTGTTCGTGGTCATTTACTTTGACATAATTTCTAATTGAGTCACTATACCTTAATTTTTTTGTCGATTTGATCATAATACTTCAAATTTATCTCTATTTAGGCTAATTTGTATAATTTCGTTGCATTATTAAGGATACAAAAACATGTTTTCGATAATCTCAAAATGGATACTCTAAACATAAAATCTGAAAGGAATTCAAAACTCAAAACTAAAAATTAAAACACGAAGAGGACGGTCCTTATGTTTTTGAATATTTTCAATTCACAAGTATAATGTATAAAGAGTTAAAGTATTGAATTTTCAGATAATTTTTCATGGTCAGAAAATAGTCGTTAGTATGTAACAATCAAACCATGTGACAATTGAATAAATTGGTCTAAATTGAGACAAAATTAAAGCTTAGTAATCCAATTGACACAAATTAAAATATAATGATTCAATCTAAAATTGAATCAAAGTAAAAATGAAATTAACCCTTCAAGATGTACTTGCAATGATAATTCGGTCAATAGGGTATCATTTCCTTTGTCGGTCGGAATGTGACTCCTCGGAAAGGCCAAAAGAGAAAGAAAAAGGGAAATAAAGTGTGAATGACAATACGAATCTGGAGAAAAATATATCCTTCAATAATATCAAATAACACTTTCTATAAATCAAAGAATACAACAAAGTCGAAAACAAAAACATTAAAGAAACAATAACATGATATGACATGATGATGGTTCATGGCTATATAATTTATCTTGCTAGAAGTAGAGGTGATGCCAAAAATCCAATTAGTACTGAAATCAAAATTGGGATTTTGAGCAATGGTGCAGCAGAAGCCTGTACTGGAATAGACCCAAAAACAGTAGGATAAGAGGGAGAAGGAGCAGATGCCGGCGAAACTGCAGCAGAAGATCCATTCCCAGACACAGAAATGAGTAGTTTCTGTGATTTTTGACAGTGCCCATCAACTCCACTCGTCAAGTAAAACTCCCCAGGCGCAGTTATATTGAAGAGGGAATTTCCATTATCCATGTACAAGATTGGATCTTTCAAGTTGCAACTATTGTAGGATTCTTCTGTCACTTGTATGACAGAATCTTGACTTGGAGGGTACAAGAAAACTGCACGAACATCATCATCTGTAAATGATAAAGCTAAATAAGAAATACATTATACAAATATTTGATCAACTTACAGAGGGAATCTCCAATATTGAACTCATGGTTCTTGGACCATTTAGAGTAGACATTTGGATTTGATTCAGTGGGGATGCCCCAAGCATCTAAATCTCCTACTTGGTAAATTTTGCCATGGACACTGGATCGAATCAACACGAGAAACTGAAGAGCATACAAAAAAAAGTATCTCGGAGTTCTAACTGTAGCCATATCTATTACCTTCTCTGCCACTCTTGGCCTTTTGTCAAAATCTAGAGAGGGAGACCCTAAAGGTTAAGAGAAATATGGTTGGCTAGACAATGTCTAAAGCCATTGCTCTGATTGGTAGAGATAAACAAGACAAGCGCGGAGTGAATTTACTATAATGACCCTGATTTTAAAAGTTCTAGTTGACGTTCAAGAATTGAGCATGATGGTACAGGGAGGGAATAAGTCAATTATTTGAACAACAATGGCTCGTGGTATAGCTGGACAATCTAAAAAACTGGACGCAGCTCAACATGGGAGGAAAATGATTTGTCATGTCATCAACTATCATGTGGAATCAATATTTGATATTAATATTTGTAAAAAATATTTTGACTTGATAATTCAAATCATGTTCATCTCTAACCCGAATTTAATTGGATAATCCCATGTGGAAACTTTGATCGAGTGTTTTGTTGTGCATCTGCCATAAAGACGGTGGCATGTTACAGTTTCACAATAACTCTGTTCATGTGTTATTTTAGAGGGTCGAATTTTTTTTGTTTTTAACTCCAAATGAAGATGTTGGGATGTCAACACTCTCTTGTCAAAATATATTCCCTTTGAAAAAGCCTAGTGTGAGATCTATTTGTGAATCTATATACTAATCACATGAGATGTTTCATGTAGTAGACCATCTAAGTTACTCCTTGGAAACAATATTTTATCTCATTTATTTGTATGCTTTCAACTTTTTTCCCATCTAAATCCTACAAATCAAAATCAATGTTTTTCTTTCATCAGCAATTTTCAGTGAAAACAACAGGTGCGCATGTTATGCAATTAATTTAGATGATAACTGAACTGGTATAGTCCGGACTCCTTGATTCCTTTGACAATTCATCATTTCTCGCACGTCTCCACTGAGTTTGAAGAGATCTCTAGCTCTCGAATCTATCACGAGCTACCGCCAAAGCTTGGATCCACCAATTTTTGCTTCAATTATCCCAAACCATTGGGTAGTATAATCTCATTAGTTATACTAACAAGACATACAGATGGTGAGGGTGTTGCATTATCCCATTTCTTCATTCTGTTTTGAGGTTATGAATCCAAAATGCTTCTAAATATAGAAAGAAATTATTTTGAATTGAAGATCAATGCTCAATAGAATCTACAAACCTCACAGTTCAAAGACAAACAAGGCATAAAGGAGGTTAGGAACATATAGAGCTCATTTAGTTATCTTTTCATATGGGATAGTTTTCTTCTATTCAAATCTATAAATTTTGTATACAAGGATCTATAATAAGGAAAACGCACTTGGGCAATGTGGTCTCAACAATTTCTCCCCATTGCTGATGCTGAGGTTATTGTTCCTCATAACTGACAACACACTCGGGTGGAACAATGAGAATGTTTGGTGCTAAGGAAAATGCAACCAAAGCAACAATGGAAACTACAATTCAAGAAATTACTGGTTACAATTTCTTACACTTTTAGGTTCAAAGAAATGTGTTGGCATGTCAACACTTAAGATTGATCGACACAGTATAAAGTGCTGTATAATACTTCATTCAAATTCTTAAGTGCAGTCGTTCTATCTTCTTAAGTACAATCCAGCATCACATAGAAGCTAAGGTTGGCAAGGAAATAGTAATCGCAGCCGTTTCTGCATAGGCAGTGGTTGAAAATTTAGCACGGACAGGACGCTTCAGAATCTGCAGAAATTCGGCAACTTGAATCTGGCTCTTGGATCAAATCCATCTCAGCCATCCATTTGAATTTTGATTGGCTATAAATGCTTGTGTAACTCATTATATAGCTAGAGAGACAAATTGTGAGATTGTGTGATTTCACTTATAATTGTACGAAGTTCTTTTTGAATATAAAGAAGACATTTTCCAAACAGTTCTTCTACATTTTTGTCATTATTTCTTAAGTTCGGTTGCAGTTCTTTACCTTAAAAGGTTAAATTCGTGGGTTGAAGGACTGACTCGACGTGTTTTTACAAGGGCAAGAACTTGGCAACATTAAGAGCACCGATGCTTGATGCGGTTGAGAAGACACTAAGCCTTGACAAGTGGTGTCAAAGCATAGGTTAAGCTCAATGGTGAAAGTTACTGCAATGACGACCCAAGAGATGCTGTTGAAACTAGGATTGAGGAGAGGAGGCATGATGTTGTCTCCACTGGGGGAAAGTCGACGAAAAGAGACAAGAGCAAGGCCCAGCTTCTATCGAAGAGAAACTGGTCCAGATTTTTGCTGGTGTTGATGAGCTCGTGGAGACCCTAGGCCTCGAACATTTATTCGAAACAGTGAAAAACCATGCCATTGGTCAATTTGAAGCCATCTGTTGGAATTTTATGATTCAAAAGCTCTTTGAAAAAAGCCCTGATTTTCTAACATATTTTTATTGATTGAGAGGATGTGAAGGAGGAACAAAAACATGTTTTCATAGACCGGTTATTGAAATAACCGGATATTGAACAAAGCAAAAATATATACTCTGTTGTTTTATGAACTGACAGAGAAGAAGAACTGAAGATTCTATAATATCATTCATCATTTCATTAAATATTTCCTTCTACATTTCTTTCTACATTTTTATGCATCTTGGCTCTATATATACTCGTACACATAGTCAAAGATATTTTCTATCAGCTACCATACTACTCTTACACATACAAGTACTACATCATACTAACTTGTATAATACACTGACTTGTCTAACTTTACATCATTTCATAGTTAGACATTAAACTAAAAATATGTAACTAAATGTTTAACCAAAAATACAATAGTTATGTGACAACAAAAATATCACAACTCCAATACTCCTTCTTCACATTTTGTTGTAACCATTCAAGCATTCTTCTTCATATTTCTGGCTATTTTTATATCTGCGAGTACAAGCTTGAGATCTTTTGTTTTCCATTTGATCCAGCTCTCTTGATTGCAACTTTCTATCATATNACACCATACTAGTATAATACAATAACTTGTCTAACTTTACATCATTTCATAGTTAGACATTAAACTAAAATATGTAACTGAATGTTTAACCAAAAATACAATAGTTATGTGACAACAAAAATATCACAACTCCAATACTCCTTCTTCACATTTTGTTGTAACCATTCAAGCATTCTTCTTCATATTTCTGGCTATTTTTATATCTGCGAGTACAAGCTTGAGATCTTTTGTTTTCCATTTGATCCAGCTCTCTTGATTGCAACTTTCTATCATATTTGTCAACTCTTTTAGTTTAGGATCAACCACATACAAAGAAACTTTCATTTGCATCTTTTCTTTTGATTTCTTATTGATTTGATGAAGCTGCTACTGAGAATTTTGAAATTACCGGATTTACACTGAGCTTACCGATTTTGACAGTTTTTCAAAAGGAATGAACTTACCGGATTTACAAAGAGTTTACTGGGTTTTACACAACTTACCGGATCTGCTCACACTTACCAGTTTTTTGAAGTCACCGGATTTGCTTCTTATTTACCGGATTTGTACAAAACACTCTGTTTTTTTCAACACTTGACAGCTCTTGTTCTTCTTCCATTTACNATTTGCATCTTTTCTTTTGATTTCTTATTGATTTGATGAAGCTGCTACTGAGATTTTTGAAATTACCGGATTTACACTGAGCTTACCGATTTTGACAGTTTTTCAAAAGGAATGAACTTACCGGATTTACAAAGAGTTTACTGGGTTTTACACAACTTACCGGATCTGCTCACACTTACCAGTTTTTTGAAGTCACCGGATTTGCTTCTTATTTACCGGATTTGTACAAAACACTCTGTTTTTTTCAACACTTGACAGCTCTTGTTCTTCTTCCATTTACAGCTCCTGGTCCCTTTTCAAAGATCAATAGAGCTCTGATACCATGTTGGAATTTTATGATTCAAAAGCTCTTTGAAAAAAGCTCTGAATTTCAAACATATTTTTATTGATCGAGAGGATGTGAAGGAGGAACAAAAACATGTTTTCATACACCGGATATTGAACAAAGCAAAAACACATTCTCTTCTGTTTTATGAACTCACCGAGGAGAAGAAATGAAAATTCTAAGAGTTTTTTTGAAAAAGCTTTTGATCATAAAATTCCAGCATGGTATCAGAGCTCTATTGATCTTTGAAAAGGGACCAGGACCTATAAAAGGAAGAAGAACATGAGCTATCAAGTGTTGAAGAAAAACAGATGTTCTGTGCAAATTCGATAAGCAAGAAGCAAATTTGGTAAGCATTGTTCAAATCCTGTAACTTCAAAAAACTTGTAAATGTGTGCAGATTCGGTAAGTTGTGTAAAATCCTGTAAGCTCTTTATAAATCCGGTAAGTTCATTCCTTTTGAAAAACTGTCAAAATCGATAAGCTCATTGTAAATCCGGTAATTTCAAAAACCACAGCAGCAGCTTCATCAAATGAACAAGAAATCAAAAGAAAAGATGCAAAT
>CAIGRK010080412.1:0-11260 GCA_903798315.1 Fraxinus greggii
ACCGAGTTTGAAAAATAAATCCCCAATTATCATACATCATTTAAAAATTATTTGATAATTAGATAGCAACAAGTCGCTAATTAATGATTTTTAAATGATTAAACATGCAATTCAATTTAATCCAATGTTGAAATACCGCAGTTATGTAAGTAGTAAATGAACAAAGAATTGATCACGGAGAAACCCAACTGAGTGAAAATTTCGAGCATTTTCCCAGTCAACAATCAACTATAAAAGATTTATAACTTACAATATACCAGACTAGATGACGACACGTACTATCTAATATCCTGATTGTAATTCCAACAGCTCTCCTAGATTCTGTGCTCATGCACCACTCCTAGCTACAGTTTCTAAAGCTCTCCTAGATTGCGCTATCTTGCAGCAACTCCTAGTTTCGTGAAATCATTTATCTTCTGTGGATCCAACGAAGAACGTCGCGTTCTTCAATGACTGGAACTTCAGCCACCTTCCCTTAATCTTCAGAAACTCTCACAGATATGAAGGAAGTAGCAGTTTGATATTTGGATTGTAAAGCTAATATTTTTTACGTTCAGAACAGACCAAATTGAACAACGAAGGTTGAATGCTTCATAGGATAAAAAGAGTATGAAAGCGGTGGTTATCAATAATCAACCTTAGGAAAAACGTTCTGTGGCGTTCAAGTATTTATATGTAGGTTAGGGAATGAATGGGCTGAACAAAAAGCCTTTAAAAAATGAAATAAAAATTTCTCGGATAACACTGTCGCTCGAGCAAAGGACTAGCGACAGTCGAGCAATGGTTGTCGCTCGAGCGAAGATGAGGCGACATTTGAGCGATAAAGATTTTGTTTCTGACGCTCAAGCCAAACATTGGCGACGGTTTAGCGAAAATCCGCGCAATTCTTTCATTCTTTTCCATTCTCGAACACTAGACCTAAAATAATACAATTTTTCCTAATTGCACATTACTCCTTTACTTTTTACATCATATTAATGCTAGTCCTTTTTGTACACGCTAAATCTTATATATTTTTCATAAGAAAATAAAAAAATAATAAATTGAAACTTTCATTTCGATTAAAATCAGTAAGGTTGCATCGGAATTTGAAAAGATATATAATTTAATATATTAGACATAATTAATTCATTAATTTTGATAATAATTATTTTAGTTAATCTCATAAATTATTCCATTTACCTCAAATGCGTTTGGAATTTAAATGCTTAAAACTGAAATGCCATTTTGGTTGACTGGGATTCTTGTAGCATTTGATTATATATTTATATATATATATAGACACACACGCACGCACACACGTAATCTAATGTGTGTGTATTTTCTTTCCAGAAAAAAATGCAAGTTCATTTCCTATATATTTTATATACTCACAGTCTATTAGGAATAGTTTATTTTACTATTATTCTACAAGTCATATTTTCAGATTTGTTTGGTATCAATTGACGTAAGAAAATATAGTGCCTTTGGATCGATTTCTATGTTAAATNATGCCATTTTGGTTGACTGGGATTTCGTGTAGCATTTGATTATGATTATATAAATACAGTAATCCAATGTGTGTATTTTCTTTCCAGAAAAAAATACGAGTTCATTTCCTATATATTTTATATACTCACAGTCTATTAGGAATAATTTATTTTACTATTATTCTACAAGTCATATTTTCAGATTTGTTTGGTATCAATTGACGTAAGAAAATATAGTGCCTTTGGATCGATTTCTATGTTAAATCCTTTGGGATTGACTGTTTGGTCAAATATGTAAATCCTACGGGATATAGGAATTCTTAAGAAATTCTTTGAACTATTGGATATCGCGACCAGTTTGTTCTAAATCTAAGAAAGTAGGTATGTTATGTCAATTTTATATTTATATCACGTTAAATAAGAATATGCACGTATTTTTACGGAGTATTTTCAAAATACTCACTCTCACAATAACTTTTCCAATTAGAACGGGTCGTGTGGACGTGTAGATGATTGACCGAGTAATGCTTATGAGATTGCCAAGTAAATTTTTTAGAAATAATAATTTCAAACTTTTATTTGAAAAACATCTTTATGTTAAGATTTGTGCACATTATTTTAGTATTTGTTTTAGTGTCCGAGCATTTTACATTTTATGTTAAATTTTAAATTTATGGTTTGAAATCGTAGTATGTAAATTGTTGGTTTAAAATTATGGATTTATCGATCAAATCACAATATTTGAATAAGTAAATTTTCGCTTAAATTAGATAAAGAAGTTTTTTTTTGGTAACACTTCAAGTCTGTTTTTTATTTATTCAAAATAAAATAATAATATTAAAAAATTTTGGGCTTTACAGATTGGTATCGGAGTCAAGGTAATTACATTTTTTATTTTTCTTTAAAGATTATCATTTATCTCTTTTCGATCCTTAATTATAAATTTATGGATTAAGGTCTAAAATTAGAATGTAATTAAAAAAATTCGCTGCTGACTGTTTTCACCGACGATAAATTCGATCGTAAACTGAATTAATGCCTCTTTTGATTTCTTGTTTACACTAATAATGATAGGTGAAAAAAAAAAATATACATGGGCAGACTTTTCCTAATATATTATTATTTTCATTGATGTTAACTCACCTGACTGTCGACACATGTTCTACTCAAGAATGTTAATATCTGAAATTGGGTCTTCTATTGAAACGTGATAAATTCTTTGGAAGAATACAAGTTATTTTGCCTAAATCTTTATTTCTGAACACTATGATTTATGATCTTATTCCTTGACATTGATCATTTATGTACCCCGCTTTTCAATCATTTTTGTGTAGCTGGGTTTGTCAATTCAAACCTTATAACCAATTAATTGGGTTTTGAATCAAGATAGGAGTTTTACTTTTTGTTGTAAATTATATTATAATCAACATAAATGGCTCTGTTTATTATCATAATCTTTGATTTATTTATCATTATTTTCTGAACTAACTGAAATTATCCTTTACCATGTCTATAACAGTTTGCAACTAAACTATTGGAATTAACCAAAAATAAATCACAGTAACATTCAATTTTATTATTGGTTGTCAGTGCACTAGTTGATACTGATTCATATTCATGTGTTACTGTTGCAAATTTTTTTTTTTTTTTTGTTACCTTGTTAAAAAAAATCTAATCTTGTGTGAAAAAAAAATATAGATTTTGGGGCGTTATAGATCCCCGAATTTTCTTGCTATTTTCATAATGGCTTAAATTAATGTTGGTCATTTAGCAAATGAAATAGTCCATGTCTAGACTTGTCCTCATACTAGAGTCCAAAAGTTGAAGTGATAAATTCGACCAACTTATTTGCATAAAGGATTTATTTGCTTACATGTACTTTTTATAATTTATCATAAATTTGGTTTGAGTCGAATATTTAAGTATTATAGTAGTTGATGAAAATATATCAAATATTATACTCATTTTGTAGCTCGTGTTAAATAACATAAATTGGGCTCAAGAATAAATATTTTTGGACTAGTCACATCCGAGCTATTTTGATAGAAAGAAAGTATTCTAAATCTTATATTTTATTCAAGAAAAAAAAAGTGTGTACATATTATTTGTTTGCGTTTCTATGTTGTGATTTTTTTTAAATTTTAAACAAATATTTGAACGAGACCCATGGGATTTAAAACTCGTCAATCAATTACCGTCCGAAGAATCAAGGTACGGAATAAAATATTATGCTCCATTTTATTTTTTCTTCGAGCATGACAAATGAATTATTTAAGCTTGAATTCAGAAAATGCTTATGATGTTTGAACGAAATAAGTTATGCATGTTATCATTTTGTTTTAATATGCAAGAAGTTATGATGATTATCCTTTATATTAAAACCACAAGAGCACAACGTATTGCTTGATATCACTAACAAATATAAAACATAATCGGACACTTTTGTGACATGCATGGCTAGAACATATTAGACCGCTAGATACACCATATCTTGTAGAGCAGCGTTGAATAGTAGGTTCATCATACAGTCCTATGAGAATTACGTGAGTGACCCGACTCGTTCGCTTGCCGAACACGTGCAAGCCATCTATGAAAGATGTATGGCAATTGTGAATGCATGATTGGAGATCAAGCATATTGAGGCTATGAATAACCTCATGCACTCACGTTCACCTCAATGGGGAGACATGGGAGTTATGGTTAGGGATGAGATGCTATAAGGTAATCCTCCAGAGCATCCAAATATGATTGAGTTCAGTTTATATCGTTACACCATTCTAAATAGGTAGAGTGAGATCTTAGAACCTCAATCGGAGATAGTAAATAAGCCCGAGCCTGAACACCAGTTTGAATCGGACCCAGAAGAAGATCCCGAACGGGAGCATGTGGATGACTTTCGGTTGGAGTTAGAGAATGATCATGAGCATGAACTTGAGGCACTGGTTGAGATAGACATAGAGTCCAGGCCTGAGGCAGAAGACTCCTCCGAAGATGATGCTTTGACAATGAAGATTCGCAGGATTCATAGGAATTAGAACTTAGATTCTATTCCTTTGTTATGTGATGTTTTTCCTTTATGTTATTGGAATTTAAATTAGTCGAACTATTTTATATCCTGATTTCAAGAAGTATTATTAATAAGATTCGCATCTCCCTTTGAATATATTGAGCTATTGTGTTGTCCAATATTTCAAAGACAAAAATTTATTTTTTGTTGNTTGAGGCACTGGTTGAGATAGACATAGAGTCCAGGCCTGAGGCAGAAGACTCCTCCGAAGATGATGCTTTGACAATGAAGATTCGCAGGATTCATAGGAATTAGAACTTAGATTCTATTCCTTTGTTATGTGATGTTTTTCCTTTATGTTATTGGAATTTAAATTAGTCGAACTATTTTATATCCTGATTTCAAGAAGTATTATTAATAAGATTCGCATCTCCCTTTGAATATATTGAGCTATTGTGTTGTCCAATATTTCAAAGACAAAAATTTATTTTTTGTTGATTCAAAGGAAATGGAAGGACAACAAGACCAAACACCTATGTTCAAGGATTTGATAAGAGCGGTGCATGACCTTGGTAGGCATCAAGCACTAATACCTCCTCAGAATGGAATGGTAAATG
This sequence comes from Fraxinus greggii, assembly GCA_903798315.1. Lineage (NCBI taxonomy): Eukaryota > Viridiplantae > Streptophyta > Magnoliopsida > Lamiales > Oleaceae > Fraxinus > Fraxinus greggii. The sequence continues at coordinate 5,094 of CAIGRK010080412.1, forward strand.
CCAACAACATGGGTTCGATTGTGGAATAGTTTCACCATTTCAAATCTCCTTCTTTTGAAAGCAAAGCAGACCCTTTGGCAGTCAGTGAGTGGTTAAGAGGACTGGAACGGATCTACAAACACATGGCATGCACTGATGTACAGAAGGTATCATGTGCTGAATTTATGCTGGTTGGAGCAGTAGGCCACTGGTGGGAGTCTGCTTCGCGCACCAGAATGGAAGCCAAACAATGTGCTATGACTTGGGCATAGTTCAAAGAAGAAGTGATGACAAAGTACTTTTCCCAATTTGAGAGACAGGGGAGAGGCAGAGTTCATACAGTTGAAACACGGAAATATGTCGCTTGATGAGTTTGTAAGGAAGTTTGAACAACTTTCTAGGTATGCTACACACCTTGTGGACACCGAGCCAAAGAAAGCTATGAGGTTTTAATTAGGATTGCATCCAGAAATTGGAGGAATCATGGCATATCACCATACGACTACATATAGTGAAGTGCTTCAGTGGGCTCAGTCAATTTCTAATCATCTAGAAATGAATCGGATGAATGAGAAAAGTAATGAATCTTATGGGGAATGAAAGTGGAATGGATCTAATAAAGGGAAAGGATTTGGACAATTTAAGAAAACCAGTACAGGATCAGGACCAAACAAACCAAATAAAGTTACTTCATGTTCAAAAGTAGTTTTTTGTTGTTTAGTTGAGGGAAAATGCAATTTTAATCTATTTTCTAGATGCATGACGACTAGATATAAGTTAAACGGAACAAAGAATAAAGGTTGACGTGGTTGGCCCATGGTGGGGAGTGCTTGTTTGGAGAAAATGTGTGCTATCGATATGGCCAGGAAGGCCATTTTACCACAGATTGCAAGGTATACTTACCTAAGAAAGACTATGAGTAGGGCGAGAAAGTGAAAGGCAAAGTCTTTACTTTAACCCAGGAAGAGGAAACAAAGGATCCGAACGTAATGGCAGGTATTCTATCAATATCTGAATTACCTGCATATGTTCTTATAGACTCGGGAGCTACACATTCATTTATCTCTACCGCATTTATTACTAAATCATGTATTGCATGTGAAAAATCCGACAATGTTCTAGAAATTTCCATCACATCCGGTAGAATTTTGAATACCGATTTAAATTAGAAATGAATGGAAAAGAATTTATAGCTAATCTATACTTCCTAGACATGAAAGACTTAGATGTTATCACATCCGGTAGAATTTTGAATGCCGTGCAACCATTCGATGTTTCAAAAAGAAGTAATTTTTCAAAAGCCTGGAGAGGAAAGGTTTCGATTTTTTGCCGTATGAATTAAGTCTTTACCTCGTCTCGTGTCAGCCATGAAGGCAGTAAAGATGTTAAAGAAAAGATCTTGTCAGGGATTTCTAGTGAGTATATATGGAATTCAGCAATCGGAGCTCACCATTGGTAATGTACCAATTGTACGAGATTTCATTGATGTATTCCCTGATGACTTACCTGGCGCACCACCTAATAGGCAATTAGAGTTCACAATTGACCTCGTACCTGGAGCAACTCCAATGTCTAAAGCTCCATATAGGATGGCGCTAAAAGAACTACAAGAATTAAAGATACATTTATAGGAATTATTAGATAAATGCTACATCCGACCAAGTATATCTCATTGGGGTGCACCGGTTTGTTTGTGTTGAAAAAAGATGGATCGAAGAGGTTGTATATTGATTATAGGGAATTGAACCAGTTGACTATCAAGAACAAATATCTCCTTCCTCGATTGAAGACCTCTTTAATCAATTGAAGGGTGCAATAGTATTTTCCAAGATTGATTTGAGGTCAGGCTATCATTAGTTGAAAGTGAAGGCAGATGAAATTTCAAAGACGACATTTAGAACTCCCTATGGTCATTACGAGTTCACGGCAATGCCCTTTGGAGTAACAAATGCCCCTACAGTATTTATGGATTTGATGAATAGAGTATTCCATCAGTATTTAGATCAATTTATCATTGTCTTCATCGATGACATTTGGTGTATTCAAAGAATAATGATCAACATGAAGAACAACTCAAGATAATGTTGGAGACACTACGAAGGGAGAAATTCTATGCCAAATTTAAGAAATGTGAATTTTGGCTAGCTTGTATAGTTTTTCTTGGCCAAATGGTTACAGCACAAGGGATTGGAGTAGACCCTACTAAAGTTGAAGCGGTAAGCAACTGGTCTAGACCGATGAATGTAGGTGAAGTTCGTAGTTTTTTGGGACTAGCCGGTTATTATCGGAGATTCATTGAGGGATTCTTCAAAATAGCTTGGCCGATGACCCAAATAACTAAGAAAGTCATAAAATTTCAATGGACTGAGATGTGTGAGGAGAGTTTTCAAGAACTGAAACAAAAATTGGTTACAGTTCCAGTTTTAGCTATTCCAGAGTATTCAGATGGATTCATTATATACAGTGATGCATCCAATCAGGGTTTGGGATGTGTACTGATACAATTTGGGAAGGTGATCGTATACATATCAAGACAATTAAAACAACATGAGAAAAAAAATACCCTACTCATGATCTAGAGTTTGCGGTTGTAGTACATACTATAAAGATATGACGTCACTATCTTTACGGGAGAAAGTGAGATATTTATACTGATCACAATAGCTCGAATTTTTTTTTCACTCAAAATGATTTGAATATGAGGCGGAGAAAGTGGTTAGAGTTAGTTAAGGATTATGACTGCACTATCTATTACCATCCCGGTAAGGCTAATATAGTCGCGGATGCTCATAGTAGGAAGGCAATGGGACAATTAGAAGTTCTACCTACAACTCAAGTGCAATTGGTAAGGGAGTTCGAGAAATTGAAATTAGAAGTTATTATTCCACCAACTCTTGTTACTGTAATGATTGTAGTTTTAAAGATTCAACCTACTCTTAGGGGTCGAATCAAGGATGCCCAAGACAGACCCATTTCTGAGAAAAATTAAGGCAGAAGTTGGTACAAGTAAAAGAAATGGTTTTGCAATAGCAAATGACAATGCTTTGATGTTCGAGGGAAGGTTATGTGTACCAAAAGATGAGGAAATGAGAAAAGAGTTATTAGAGGAAACTCACTATTCTCCATGTGCTGCACATCCTAGGTATACTAAAATGTATTGAGACCTTCACAATATATTTTGGTGGAGGAATATGAAAAGGAGGTTTAGTCTTTTTGTTGAAAAGTGCATGGCATGTCAGTAAGTTAAAGCAAAACATCAAAGGCCATTAGGGCTATTAAATCCATTAGAAATTCCGGAGTGGAAATGGGAACAAATAGCCATGGATTTTGTTATAGGTTTTCTCGAACTCAATGAAAGGACACGATGTCATCTGGGTAATTATAGACCGATTAACAAAGTCAGCTCATTTTCTTCCACTAAGAATGAACTACAACATGGATCAATTTGCTCAATTATATGTTAAGGAAATTGTTAGGCTATATGGAGTTCCATGATCTATTGAGATTGAGATCCAAGATTTATTTCCAAATTTTGGAAGAGCATGCAAAGAGCTATAGGGACAAAGTTGTATTTCAGCACTGCCTATCATCCTAAATCGGATGGACAATTTGAAATTACTATTCAAATCTTAGAATACATGCTTCGAGCATGTGTATTAGATTTGGGAGGTTGTTGGGAGTTACACCTATCATTAGTGGAGTTTGCATACAATAATAGTTTTCAGACTTCTATTGGCATGATTCCTTATGAAGCTCTATATGGTAGGTGTAGATCCCCAGTTCATTGGGAAGAAGTCGAAGAAAATCGAATTTTAGGTCCAGAAATTATTGCAATGACAGTACGAGCAATTGATAAAATTAGAAGCAGAATGAAGTCATCACATGATAGACAGAAAAGCCACGCAGACCAACGAAGAAAGTCGATAGAATTTGAAATTAGTGAGAAAGTGTTTCTTAAAGTTGCACCAATAAAAGGAGTTCTTAGATTTGGCAAGAAGGGAAAGTTGAGACCTCAATTTATAGGTCCTTTCAAAATTCTAAACATAATTGGGAATGTAGCTTACCGTCTAGCATTACCACCTGGACTATCGGCAGTACATAATGTATTCTACGTATTAATGCTTAGAAAGTATTTACATGATCCAGAACATGTGATAAATTACGATTTATTGGAAGTACAGGAAGATCTAACGTATGAATAGGCTCCTTTGGAGATTATCGAAAGAAAAATACATGCATTAAGAAAAAAGGAAGTTGCCTTGTTTAAGGATCGATGGAAAAATCATGGAGTCGAAGAAGCTACTTGGGAAAAAGAAGATGAAATAAAAGCCAAATATCCAGAGCTTTTCGGCTAAGTAAGGTAATTTTGAGAACGAAATTATTTTAAGGAGAAATGGATGTAACACCCTAAATTTTCTTACTATTTTCATGATGGCTTAAATTTAATGTTGGTCATTTAGCAAATGAAATAGTTCATGTCTAGCCTTCTCGTCACACTAAAATCCAAAAGTTGAAGTGCTAAATTCTACCAACTTATTTGCATAAAGGATGTATTTGCTTACGTGTACTCTTTAAAATTTATCATAAATTTGGTTTTAATCGAATATTTAAGTATTATAATAGTTGATGAACATATATCAATTATTATACTTATTTTGTAACTCGTGTTAAATAGCATAAATTTAGCTCAAGAATAAATATTTTTGGACTTGTTATATCCGAGTTATTTTGATAGAAACAAAGTATTCTAAATCTGATATATTATTCATAAAAAAATAATAAAATAATAAAGTGAAACCTTCATTTCGAATAAAATCAGTAAGGTTACATTGTCATTTGGAAAGATATATAATTTAATATATTAAACATAATTAATTCATTAATTTTGATAATAATTAATTCAGTTAATCTCATAAATTATTCCATTTACCTCAAATGCGTTTCGAATTTAAATGTTTAAAATTGAAATGCCATTTTGGTTTGCTGTGTGTGTAGTCAAATGTGAGTGTATTTTTTTTCCAGAAAACAAAAAGACAATTTCATTTCCTATAAATTTTATATACTCACAGTCTGTTAAGAATGGTTTATTTTACTATTATTCTACAAGTCATATTTTCAGATTTTTTTGGTATCAATTGAGGTAAGAATATATATTGCAAAGTGGTAAAATCTTATCTCTTGATATTTATATAAATTTTGGCGAGAAATACTATAAGGCCTTCGGGTCGACTTCTATGTTAAATCCTTCGGGATTGACCATTTGGTCAAATATGTGAATTCTACGGGATATGGAAATTCTTAAGAAATTCCTTGAACTATTGGATAGCACGACCAACTTGCTCTAAATCTAAGAAAGACTGTATGTTATGTCAATTTTTTATTTATATCATGTTAAAAAAGAATATGCACGTATTTTTACTGAGTATTTTCAAAATACTCACTCTTACGATAACTTTTCAGATTAGAACGGGTCATGTGGACGCGTGGAAGATTGACCGAGTGATTCTTATGGGATCGCCAAGTAAATTTTCTAGAAATAATAATTTCAAACTTTTATTTGAAAAACATTTCTATGTTAAGATTTGTGCACATTATTGTAGTATATTTTTTTAGTGTTCGAGCATCTGACATTTTATGTTAAATTTTAAATTTATGGTTTGAAATCGTAGTATGTAAATTGTTGGTTTAACATTATCGATTTATCGATCAAATCACAAGATTTGAATAAGTAAATTTCCACTTAAATTAGATAAATAAGATTTTTTTTGGTAACACTTCAAGTTTATTTATTTGAAAATAAAATAATAATAATAATAATAATAATAATAATAATAATAATAATAATAATAATAATAATAATAATAATAAAAAGAAAAATAGTTTTTGGGGCGTTATAGCTTGGAATCAGAGCCCAGATATACCTTTCTGGAGATCAAATGTTTTTTATGGTATTAAGAAAGAAGTAACTTTACAATTTGAATAAAATGTTGTTAACCACCGTTGAAAAAAAAAAATTCTAGATCTTTGATTCCTTGTCTCATTTTTTTTTTTTTAATTTTCATCTTCAAAGTCTCATTTCAAACTTTCAAATTGAACCTGTAGCAAGGAAATTGACCTTTCTTGTGAGGTTGGAGTTCACTGCATAAAAAAAATTATAAATTTCAAAAATAAATGAAATGATTTTAACT
>CAIGRK010080417.1:0-11351 GCA_903798315.1 Fraxinus greggii
ATAAAAAAACTTAATTTCAAAATTGATTTTACTTTGCTAATTTCTTTAATTTCGGATTGGATTATCGGATTGGATATCCAATAACATAGCAAATCGGATATGGATTTAACAATCAAATATCCGTTGGATTATCGGATCGCATTGGATCGGATAAGATATTTTTCTTATCGGATCGAATCAGATATAAGCAGATCCGATCCATTTACAGCCCTAGCACTTACGAGGAGACTCTTCAAGTGGAGTAAAGCCAACAGAAAGAGCCAAAGCCCGTGGACATGGTGTAAGCCATTGATCGAGCACCAATAAAAGATTTAAGTTTTCACAGGGGCTTGTAGGGTTAACACATATGTGGTATTGAGTTATTCCATCCCAAACACTAATGCCATCCAACCGACATTCCACCACACTTCCGCCGTGTTGGACTTCTCCTATCACAACAATCTCCCATTTTGATTCCCCAATTGTTCGTCGATAACCACCACAATCACCTACCACTGCTTACCACTGTCATCATCACCCCTGAACTAGCAATGACCATTCACAAAGTTCTCTCAAATGCTACCATCGTTGTACTTGGAATCCTCCCTTTATGATGCCTCGAAGCTTAACCCATAAGGTTTACTACTTTCTTAAAGCCAAATTTCAAAATTCACACTTGCTGATTAACAATAACCCTATAGGCTTTAAATTTTTAGAAAAGATAATTGTTATCGTTAAACTATATACATCTGCATACATTTATACTGAATTTGGAAAATAACTCTAATGTGAAAATTGAAATAGAATTTCTCTAATAATGTAACTTAACCTCATAATGGATAGTCGGGTCACAAAATTTAACTAGAATACTATTATCATATAAAACTAATCATGATGCCAAAAATGGCAAGTTATCGTAAGAAATTCAATACAACTAATTTCCACTATGGTCTATAGTGTGTTATAGTTAGAAACTTTGAGAGGGAGAGTTTCAAAAAAAATTGAATTCAGGCTGAAGTGCACCGTTAAATGGGTTAGTTCAAATCCTTTATGGTCCGTATGTTGACTTGAGGAAATTACATATACTAATGGATTTTAACTTTCAACCTCAAAAATCAAATTTAAAATTTATTTATTCAAAAAATCAGGTCATAATTCAAATGTTTAATTTTAATAATAATATTCAATTAAATCAATCACTATAATCTTTATCTCTATGAACAACCATCTCTCTATACATACAAAATGACTTAGAAACTAGTGTTTTATGTTAAGAAAAGTCATAAGAAATCAGTTAATTGAAGGAGGAGGAGATGTCGCTTCCAGTTCTATTCGAACTGGCTCGAAAAATTCATGACGCCGCATCTGAATCATTCGTCGATCAAATTTTTCTCTTTATTCAATTTTCCTTTTAAAATATTTTTTTTTTGTTTAATTTGAATTATTTAGAGCTTTCATTTTTGTATTTTATAGGAGATAGTCGTCGCTGCTTCCTGTGTACTCATCTACAACGACGATGCTCGATTGTGTGTGTGCGTACTGATCTATGTGTGTGGTGCATTTGGAGGTGGTGATGATGGATTGTGATGTACTGTGTGTGGTACATTGGAGGCGGTGGTATGGTGGTGGTGGGGGTGACATTGGTGTTTTTTTGGTGGTGGACAAAGGAATGAATCGGATAAAAAGATATTGTGACCAATTATTCAGTAATTGTTACTAATAAATGAATAAATTGTTATTAATAAATAATATGTGACCTAAAATTGTGTGATTCGTGACTAAATTTGTAATTGTGACTTATAATTTGTATCTTTGTAATAAATAAGTTGTAATTAATTAATTTGAAAATTTTTGACCGATAAATAAGTTGTAACCTATAAATTTTGATAACTTGTGATCGAAAAATAATGCGCGATCAATTAATTTGATAATTTGTGATCGTTAAATAAATTGTAACTTATAAAAAATGTCTCATCTCTCCCTGTAAAGCTCCCCTGTACGTTTTTTTTTTCAAAGCCCAATAATCATTATTGGCACAGAAATGTACACTTCCTACACGCACACCATAAATTGTGAAAATTACTATTTAGTTCCTCAAAAATAGCAGAATTACAAGTTGACCCCAACCCCGCCAAAATAGCAAATGCTTCTAAACCTAAAATTCCAACTTGTAAGCTTATGATCGACCTTAATTAAGATCATAATAGGAATCCACAAAAAATCATTCGTGCAAGTTTTCTTAAAATAGAGTTTGATCCCTGAATTTTTCTAAATTAGTAAACTAGCCCAGATAACTTTCTAGCAACTAATGAAAATTCGAACATAAAAATTCGAGGTACTACACTTGAACCATTACCTGACTTGATATAAATCAATAACCCAAGACCCCGTCAATTGCCCTCGTCCACCATCACAACCCATCCATCATTCATTGTCATTATGTAACACAAAATACGGGATAAATACAAGCACTAACCACTTGGATCTACACCATCCATCCGAACAATTTCCATGTTGCTTCATAGTTAGGTTTACCAATGCTTTATCTAGTTGTGTAATTTGTCCTTTTTATTGAGCCATTTGTTTATTATAACTATATACATTACACTTTCAACTATATTTTCATTTTTTAATTTATCATTAAATAAATTAAATAAAAAGCATATAATTTCTTAAATAAATTTTTTATGTTAAATTATATATATTTATCTTTATTTTAAATCAATTGTTTGCACATCACAAAACAATCACATACACTTAAAGCGTGATAGATTAACTTTTCTTTCCTTCCGATAAAAATGAATTATTATGACTATAATGAAATATTTAGTATGCTAAAGTAAAAATTATTAGATAAAATAATCTTGTCTTTGGAACACTAGGATCACATGAACATGAACATGAACATGAACATGAACATGAACAGATGAAATTCTAAGATCTTTGAATTTTAAATAAAAATTTCAAAATTTATCTCTCCAGTGAGAGGGTGGATAAAATCATTCAAAAAAATCTTGCAACTTCATTGTTGAAGTGAGGAGAGTATTTTGGGTAATCTTTCCAAATTTGTGAAGTTCTTTCTGAAAGTCAAGAAACCATTGTATCAGCATTAAAATAAATTGCAATTTGATATATCTCAAGAACATACCACAGAAAACACAAAAGTTCTTTTGAAAAATTTTCTTCGATTAAATCTGGGTTAAAGAAAAATAGGTTTTAAAATGGATATTTTGGGTGAAAACCAAGGCCCCGAGAAGGTGAATCCCATTTTACCTAATAACAATATATAGATATTTTAGCATGAGTTCCTTTGATCTTGAGTGGAGGGTTCGATTTCTAATGAGTGTTTGAAGTTCAGGAGGGAAGTCTTGAATGGAAGGATTTTGTGTGGATAGGTTCATCATACAGATGGTAGGGATCTGTAATTGAACAGAAGGTTTTGTTCTAGAGAGCAAATTGGGTAAGGGGTTGTGTTTGCCCTTGATGAGTTTAACTTCAAAGTCAAAATTGGAAAACCATTCCGCACATCTTAAGAGTTGCGAGTTTGGAATCTGTTTCTTTTTTAAATTCAACATTTGGGGAAATGCCTTCATGTCCATTTCAACTAGAAACTTATTACCAATAAGTTTGAACTGAAAATTTTCAATTCCTCGTTTCACTACAAGAATCTCCTTGAATGTAGAATGATAATGTTTCTCAGATTCCCACTCTTATAGCCACATATTTTGCTTTCTCCATTCTTTTCTTCTAGCAGCACTATTCCCCAGTGCAAATCACTCGCATCTGTTCGTAGAATTCTTTCTCGTCAGTGGGGATTTTTAGTGCTGGAAGATTATGGACTTCTTGCGTGATCCTTTTGATAGCATGGGTTTACGTGGATGACCATTGTGGAGAATCTTTCTTAAGCATGTCCTGTAAAGGTCGTATGACAGGAGCCAGTTGCTTGAATAAATATGTTATGTAGTTTACCACGCCAAGAAATTGTTGAATCTGTTGTTTTGTCAGATTTTCATCGGGAAACTTGAGGAGTTCCTGAGCAATGTGTGGTTGGAGTGAATAGCTTCCATTTTTGATATGCATCTCAAGAAAATCAATTTCGGATACAACAATGATCTTTTTTTTTTTTCGTGACAACACGATCCTATATTTTGTGACAATTTCCGTGAATTTCTGGAGCAGCAACTCATGGATATTCTCATTCTCAGAGAACAATATGATATTATCAATATAAATTAATGTTGTTTTTAGTAGTGGCCGGAAAATCTTAACCATCGTCTTTTGAAATAAAGAGGGCACCGTCTTAAGACCAAAAGGCATGATTGTCCAATGAAAATGTTGATTGGGTATGCAGATTGTTGTTTTGTACCTTTTTTCTGGTTTGACTCCCAATTGCCAGAAACTTGCCTTCAGATCAAACTTCGAAAAGACTTTTGCCTTTGCCAGATTTGTATACATTGTCTTCCTATCAGGGAGAGGGAACTTATCATCTGCAAGAAAAATGATTTAGCAGCTTGTAATCAATGACAAGTCTCAGCTTCCCTCGGATTTGTTCACTTCTTTTGTTAACATAAAATGCTTGGCACGCCCATTGAGGCGTAGTAGGCTCTATGAGTCATTATGACTGTAATTGTGTTAACTCCTTTGGTGCAAGTTCCAAATGTTCAGAACTCATTCCTATGTGACTTGCTTTTGTTGGATTGACATCCTCATTCTTTTTTAAGGATAGTGTTATAAAGAAGTCTGAGTTTTCCAAAGAGGGTTTGTGCATTTGGTTACAAATTCTGTGTAAGACCCTACAAAACAATCCCTTACAAGGATTTCTGTTATGGTTGAGACCGTAAGGGTAAAATATGTTGCCCAAGAATAGCTAACTAAGAGGGGGTGAATTGGTTTCTAAACTTTTTTGGAGAATTTAACTTAAAATCAAGCGTGTAATAACTAGATAGATTAATTTAAATAACAAACACAAATATGAAGGCAATAAATAAATAGGGATAGAGAGTACAAACGATATAATTATGGAGGTTCGATCCAACACAATGATCTACGTCATCCGTTACCAAGCTCTCCGACATGAGTAATACCAATTTTACTATGTTGTTGACTTGTGGTGAAATCCAACTTTTTACAAAGCTTCCGATGACTTACAAGCAATGAGCACCGATCCTTTACAAATTTGAGCTTTCCGGAATCTCAACACGACCCACAAGTTTAAAGAGAATTGAATTTACAAATTGAAAACTTCTCTCTTAATAAATGATATGATCACAATTGAGTACCAAGAGAAAAATAGGCTAACACTTTAATGAATAGAAAAGGGTGAAGCTCCAATGTTAGGTTTATAAAGAAAACTTTGTCGTGTTGAATAATTTTCAAGAATTGATTTAATCAAAAGTTTTTTCAAATAAAATGATTTGATAATAATAAATAGGATGAGAAATCAATGCTACTTTGCTCTAAAGAATCTCACTTTAATGCTCTCTTATTGTTTTAATGAATGGCAAATGAGTTTGTATTTATAGGAGTGAGAAACGCCAAATTTTCTGCCTAATCGGAAGACCCATCCGAACGTCCAGAATAGTACTGGACGATCCAAAAAGTGGCAGTTGAAAATCAGTCAGAATGGTTGATTTTTCTACCGTTGCTGGTGAACTGGGCGTCCGATTCACCATCCGGATGTCCGGATGGCTAGAGTTTTCCTGGGCCATATTTTTTTTGTTTTGTTTGCAGTTAGTAGATTTTTGCATTACATTTTTACTAGATATTTCAAGGTAAGTGGGGTTTAATAGTTTTCAAGATTAAGTCTAAAATCTTACTTTTGAAAAATAATTTTTGTGCAAACATTTTAATGATGTGAATATTTATCATGCGTACGAAATTCAACACTTGAGCTTTCAATGTGTCATTACTAAGAATTAAAGTGTTTTACCTTACAAATGAGCTTAAAGCATCTAGTTCCAATGTCTTCAATTGATTTGGCGCGAATGCTCGATTTGTTGCTTGATTTTGAAATGTTGCAAAGTTTGTCTCTATTTTTTTTGGCGTGAGTGTTCGATCGATTTTTATCTTAAACTTTCTTGATCGACAACTTTTCGTCCGTTGTCTCCAATTTGATTATATCAGCAACATGTAACATTTTGAAGATTCGAATATAAATATTAGAGATAAACATACTTTTTTTGTTATAATCAAAACATAAGATTTGACCATAGTTCAACATATGTTATAGGTTCAATGTAAGGGAGGAAATAAGATTTAAATCTGAGTCCATTTGGAAGAGATATGACTCGCCTTTCCCATAACTATTTGATAATATCAAAACCAATGACAAGATCTTTTCCTGGTAGTGTTGATCCTAGTAGTTTATGGGAAATGTTGAGCTTGGGGAAGAATTGAAGTGTTACGAGTTTACTAATAAGTTCTGTGGCTGCTTGAAAGATTTTTTTTGTAGGGTTTCCACATGTTTTCAGGGAGTATGGTTGGGTTAAGAATTGAGGATGCCACTCCAATATCAAATAATGCTACCACCGTGATGGTCTTTCATACTTTCTTGGAAGGAGTTTTATTTCAATCATTGGTACTACCAATGAAAGATTTATGACCTACATCCTAAAGCATTCTTGCATACTTTCACATCCACTGTCACTGTTGTCGTTATCGTCATGGTATTCAAAGGCGAAGATAATTTCCGATGACTGTTGTTCTTCCTTAGAAAACAATGACTACAAATCTTCTTCATCAAGATCAATTTGAACTGCTGAAAGGATTTGGTTGAGAATTTGGTGTTTTCTTTTGCTAGGGCAATTTTTCGCAAGTGGCCATTTTTTTGACAAATAAAGCATCAGTTTGCCTTGTTGCGTGAAAACTTTTTTGCTGAAGAATCTCCTTTTAGGGGAAAACTTGGAAAGGCTTTATTTTCTGGGTTTTGAGCATCCGCATTCTCTTTCAATTTGTCTGCATTTGATCTTTAAACTTGGTTGATCGCAGGCTCTGCCGAATTTTTTTCCCTTTAAGTTAAAATCTCTAAAAAAATTCCCTTTGGTTGCAGAGTTTTTTCAAGGTCTTCAATACCCAATTATGAAGCTCTTCAATAGATGTTTGAGATAACGCCAATCATTTTAGCTCCATCATTCTGAGGGTTTCTTGATCAAGAAGTTGTGGAAGGGATTCCAGGTATGCCTGCTTGAGATTAGAATCATCAATTCCTCCAAGTATATAATATCGTCTCATGGTTTCCTTAAAGTGTTTGTCCAAATCTTTTGGCTTGTAGGAACAACACTTTAATTGGAAGAATTCTTCACGAGCCTTTTCCTTTGCATGATCTGGCCTTCCACAAAATTCTCAATGTAGATTATCAAAGAAATTGTCAAGATCTTGAGTATTCGTCCATTGTCATTGTCTATAACTCCTAAGGGATACGAACCACTCTTTCATGAGCGTTGTGAGCTGACTAGAATTCCTCCGATGACCATATTATGAGTCATATCATGTTTTGTCAATTCTGCAGTTCCCCATTCCAACATCTCTTGTAAACTCGCTCTCCATGGAAAAGTTGGTATATCATCAATAGTGAATTTGACAGATAAATTACTATGCTGGGAATAGTAATTATTTGTAAATGTCTGGCTTTCTTCTAGATCAGGCAAATCTTCATCTTCATGTTGTCTAAAGTATACATCGCTAGATGATTCCTCAACTTTTGGACTCGTTTCATCAGCCATATACAGAGGATTGTAATCTTCGTCTGAGGAAGATTTATTGGACTCAGATCAAGTGTCATTTGTTATGAGAATGGGTGCGGTTAGGTTTTGAATCTTTCATTTTTTATGAGGGCAGAGATAGGGTTTTTATCATCATTTGTGATGATTTTTTGGAAGGTCTATTTTATGGGTTTTTTTTGTTTTGGTTATTTGTGGTTTTTTTTGTAATAAGTGGCCTCATCTTCATTTTTGTATTCTTCAGGAGTGAATATAGAGGCAGTTCCATAGTTTGGTGTTTTTTCTGAAATGGTTAAGTTGTATGTTGATGAGGAGGATGGCTAGTTTGTGCTGGAAGGGAAAAGGCTTAGGATTCCATATCAGTCAATTGATTTTTCAACTGTTTAATTAAGTTTTCTTGGTCATCAAAAGGGAGTCGTTTAGCTAGAAGGGTATTGATTTCATTGTGAACACTCTCTATTCGTTGTTTGCAGGCTTCAATGGGGGAGGTTAATATGGCAGTTTGTTGCTTAAGAATCCTTTCAATCCTTTGCTGACTTTCGTCAATCCATTTGAGAAGAGAATTTTGTCGTATGGCATTTCAGATTGCCAATTCAGTATTGCTTCTACAGGATAAATCTTGTAAACTGATCTATCTACTTTTTTGGTATTTGGGTTTTTCACCTTCCACGTGTGATCTGATTAGTCTTTTTCAAAATTTTCTGTAAGAGTGAGATTTGTTGGAGGATGAAACATAGATGTAGGTGTAGCACCAGCATTTGATGGCTCTAGGTCTTTATCATGATCTTTCCAATCCCATTGTTTATACCTTCGGCAGTAACTATCATCATCACTACCACCACCATCATCCTATCTAGTTGGAGTAATAAGTTCATCTGTTCTAGGTGGAGGAGTAAATTTGACATAGTAATCAAATTTACAAAAGGGTTCTCCAAACGACCCAACAAAATGTTCTTTGTTTATCTTGTGAAGTTTTTGACTTCCTTTCTTCAATTTCCTTCTCCTAGGAGAAGAAAACTCATTATCATCTTCAGTGCTCAAGCAATCAGGGCAAAAACAAATATCCCAAAAATCATGGCCAGAATCATCTGTTCTGGCGTCAACAGGTTTTCCATTGGAGTCAAAGACATAAATTGGGATATTTTCTATGAATGAAAACTGAGTTAGAAAACAAGGTGGTCGTTTGAGATCTGATCCTTTTTGAAGTAGATCTTGACAGATCTATCAAATTTCTTTATGAAATAATGTTGAGTAGATTGTATGGGGATAGATTATTTAAAGGAGTAAAGCATCTTCTGTCCCTTGAGGGATAGCGAAATCTAAGAAATGATTTTGGATTCTATAGACCATCTCATAATGAAAAGTCGCACCATATGTGACTGAAGATGGTACAACCCCAACTATCTGGATCTGAACATTTAAAGCTAAGAAAAGTTGTGGATATATAGGCATATTGAAGTTTGGAACATGGTTACAAGGACAGTTCTAGCATTTAGAGTGGTCAGTACATTTCCTATGCATGCATGTTGATATTCTGCAAACCTTGTATCAAGCAATGCAATTCTTGAAATTGTGGGGAGACCTTTTTTTATATGGGAATAAGAGCAAATCTTACGGCTCCAAAATGGAGGTGTGTATTTCCTTCTGACAACGAGACGTTTGTAAGATGAGATGGAATTTCTAATGTGACAAATTGCTCGTGTTCTGTGGCAGGAAGGAGGAGTTGATCGAATTTTGTAGTTTGTACAAATTCTCTAACTTGAGTTTTTTGAGGAGAAATCAGGCTTCAGACAGACTTAGAGAAAGATTGACGTGGTTTTGAGTAGGCCATATATGGATTTACGAGAGGAAGACTAGTTGATGTTATTTTATCAAATTCATCTAAGTAGGATATCTTATAAAGATAATCCATCTTAAAAGAAGTAGATCTTCTAAAAGAAGATGAAGATGAGTGAGATAGCATTGGAAGACGAGATGGAGTAGTAAGAGGATGTTGTGAAAGATTTTCAGAAGTCATCAGGAGAGAAATGTTCCCACTAGTACTATCATACTAATACTTTGCTTTAACAGTTTATGAAAACCAACAAAAGAATTTTGGCCCATTATCTCAAAAATTTATTCTTCTATCTCATATTTTTAACCACACAATATTCTATAAAATAATATTATACGTAAACCAAAAACTCTTTCATCTTTTTCAATCACTCATTTTCCAAAAAAATACTATTTCAAAAATTATAATTTGAAATAATGTGGCCAAACGAGGCATAGCATATGTACTATGTACTATATGGGGCAAAACCCAGATACTTGGCTCAGCTGTCCCAGAAATCTGCATGGCTGAAAAGTTGAAAGCGCGCCATCACATTCATATCTCAACTTACCAAATCCCCAGAGATTCAATTTTTGAGTTGTAAGTTTGTTATTTGTAACCCTCCCTACATTTTCTCCCCCCGCCTCTATAAATCATCTTGTGAATATTTATCAAGATTTTTTTTTCTTTCTTGACTACATCCTCTAAAAATATCCACTTTTCGCCCACTTGCCCACTTCAAGAAACGTTAATATCTAAGAGGTGGGCTTGTTCTGTAGTTTGATTCTGAAGATGAAATCATCTCAAGTTAACAGCATTTCATAACCAATTTGGTAAAACTAAAATTCCAGTTTCTTGATTTCACATTTAATGCTTACCCAAATATTTTCTTGAATTTCTCAGAATTTTTTAATTGTTAAATTGTCGTGTTCTTTCTTATTCTTGATTGATTTATGTTGTTTTTCCGTTATGTTGATTGGTAGTTTCGGGTTTTAAGAGTGTGTAAAATCTCATCGATTAATGTATGTACATCTGTACATCACGATACATTCCCCAGGACAACACCACCCCTGAAAAGCATAAGATTGAAAAATTAAATTTATTGCACATACATCTTATGTTTGACATTTTTTATTTTGATCAATCTTGGTTCGTTACTGATGTCATAACTCTTTCTATCTTNTTAATGCTTACCCAAATATTTTCTTGAATTTCTCAGAATTTTTTAATTGTTAAATTGTCGTGTTCTTTCTTATTCTTGATTGATTTATGTTGTTTTTCCGTTATGTTGATTGGTAGTTTTGGGTTTTAAGAGTGTGTAAAATCTCATCGATTAATGTATGTACATCTGTACATCACGATACATTCCCCAGGACAACACCACCCCTGAAAAGCACAAGATTGAAAAATTAAATTTATTGCACATACATCTTATGTTTGACATTTGTTATTTTGATCAATCTTGGTTCGTTACTGATGTCATAACTCTTTCTATCTTGTGTACTTTTGTTTTGTTTTTTTAACAACTATCTTGATGTGTTTTTTACATTGGATTTTATTGGCTCCAGCTTGTCTCTGTCTTAATGTGTACATCTATTACCCCTCACTTTGTCTTGTAGTATACTTTGATTGCTTCTATACACATACATTAATTACCATTCCCTGTATCTCAACTCGTACGTGTGTATCCATAATAATTTTGGTGAATAGTGTTAGGTTATATTTTGTAATTGGCGATTCTGTGAACAAAATGACCAACTTAAATAATTATAGAAGTTTAGGGACTAAATTGTAAAGTTTTATAGTTGGTAGGTTTACTTGGGGTTTGGGGTTTCATGTTT
>CAIGRK010080456.1:0-29100 GCA_903798315.1 Fraxinus greggii
GATAAAAGACAAACAAATAAAGAAATATGTATTTTCTTCAATCCAAGCTGGGATGTAAGAATTTGAGAGGAATAGTTCGGTAACAAAAGCTTCTTCAAAATTTTTCAAGAAATATGTATTTTCTTCTCTTATTGACTTTTCAAATAAACATCTTGTATATACCAAGCCTTCTAAGCTTTCGTCGTAAATTGTAGTTGAAGAATTATATCCCATGAATAAGATTAAAATTCGTATCCTAATTGCTTTCCAAGAAGATAGTTGAATCAAATATGAAAACTAAAGGCTTGTGCAATTAAATATGAAAATAGTATCTGCATCAGTGATATAAAAAGATTAATACTTATGCTCTGTTTATTGATTTCAAGAGGAGTGAATTTGATTTTGTCAATTGGACCTAATATGAAGGTTGTAAACAAGATTAAAATGGAGTTAAGCAAGAATTTGACATGAAAGACCTAGGACATGCTAGGAGGATTCTTGGTATGGGGATTAAACGAGATAGGTCTAATCCTTGCTTGTATGTGCATCAAATTCTTTACGTGCTGAAATTTTTATAGAAATTTGGCATGCTTGATTGCAAACCTTATTCCGTGCCTCTTGGAAACCACTTTATTTTGTCAAAAGAACAATCACTTGCTAATGATGAAGAAAAATAATTTATAAATAATATTCTTTATTCAAATGTCATTGGCTCTATTATGTACTTTATAGTTTGTACTAGACTTGATTTTGCTTTCACTTTAAGCATGTTAAGTAGGTACATGTGTAATCCTGGTCCCAAACATTAGGAAGCATTAAAGTGGTTGCTCAGGTACTTGGATTATAAATCTGCTATTGAGGGTGTGAAACTTAAAGACTTCACAGATGTTGACTATAGTGGAAATAGAGATAATAGGAAATCTACCACTGAATCTGAGTATACTGCTGCCATAGAAGCTGTTAAAAAAGTTTTGTGGTTTAGATGTTTATATAATAAATTGCGTATTTTAAGTGATAACGTGATAGTACATTTTGATAGTCAATCTACAATTCAGCTGTGTAAGAATCCTGTATTTCATGAACGCACCGAAAATATTGACGTTAGGCTGCATTTTATTAGAGATGTAGTGTCTCAAAGTTTGATAAAACTTGAGAAAGTGTATTTAGATTATAACCATGTAGATATGGCCACTAAGGTGCTCCCATGGTAAAGTTTAGAAGTCGTCTTGTACTTCTATACATCGCTAAATGTATGTGACGTTTCAATTTTATTTGAAATCATGTTGTGCGACTACTAAACTAGTTCCTTTTCTTTTGTAGTTGTATTTGGCATTAAGGTAGAGGTTTATTGGGAATTTTGATACCAGAAAAAAATCGGGGCGATGATGAATTTGTTGGATCGCTGTCACCTTACTGCCTTCGTGTGCAGCGGTCTCTGTGTGATTCCTTGGGCAGTTTTCTTCATGGTTTTGAGTGTGATTCTTGGTCCCTCTCTAGTGGAGCTACTTTATGTGGTTTGGGGTCATTAATCTAAGCCTTGCCCAATCCACTTTTGGGTGCCAGTCTTCTTGAAATTGAAGATTCCATTGTTATTACTAGATTTGGAACTTACTTTGTGTTGGTTTGATCATTGAAGGTTGTATTTTTTCTTCATATCGAGAATTGAGATTAAATTCCGATTACTTCACCAACCAAAAATGAAAAGCCCCTAAATAAATCTCGTCATGTTATCAAAACCCAAGTAAGTACCCCAAATTACTTGAAAACGCGCAAGAAGACCGCAATAAAACAATTCCAACCCTTTTCACCGGATTAAGAGTCAAATTAGCACAACCACGGCTAAAATTACTAATTTTTACAATTAACTTCTATGAGAGAAGATTAAAAAAAACCCTAAACTTGACTATATACAAGTAAGAGAAGCAGTAAAAAGTTGGAGTTTCAAGCGATTAAGTGTGTGATGTGAGATAAACAATTGCCAGTTCAAGGGTGTGAAACAATATTTTCTTCCTAAACTTCACTTAAAAATATTAATTTATGAAATGGAGATAAAAGATAAAAGTTATTAATTTATGAACTCTACCAAATGCTTCCTCTTGTCTCATTGCATACAATACAAAATTATGTGGGTGTAGATATCTCACCCCTCGACCATGCTTGTCTTTTGCACATTTCTAGAGTTAACCAAAGTAATATCGTAAATCGAACAACAAATGCCACAATGTTTTAACAAAATTCAATCTTTAAAAAATAATTACAACAGGGAAAATATACAATTAATTAAATAATTGTGGTTAAATTCCAATTATTTCACCAAAAAAGAACACCTAAACAAATCTTGTATGTTACCAATTCCAACCCATTTTACAAGATCTAAAGTTAATTCGCACAACCACGATTTAAATTATTATTTGCACAATTCAACTTGGATGAAATAAGAGAAAGGCTCAAACCTTGACTACACACAAGAGAAGCCACATAAATTGTAGCTTTAAGCGATCAGAATGTGATATGTGATAAATAATTGATGGTTGTTGGGCGTGTGTATGTGATATTTCCTGTTATGACTCGTTATTAGGAACTGTTACGTAGCCATCATAACTAAGCTGTGGGACCCGATCCAACCGAACCGCCTAGCCTCCTTGTATGTAAATCGAGGTCCATTATTCGAGGTTCTGTTGACAATCGAGGCCCATTAGACGAGGCCCCAGTACGTCCGAGGCCCTGCAGCTAGTGACAGTCCACGTGCAAAGATTTGTTCATGATGAATATCCTATTTGAATGATTGATGTGACTCTAGTAAAAACTGTAATTGTGTCTTGTCTTGTCAATAGGCTGTAAGAGCATTTAATGCTTTGAAAAGTTAGGAAGTCAAAATGATGGCTAAGATTTGATGCTTCAGCTTTAGGTATGAGGCCACATGTAACGTGATCCAAAGATCACCATCTCAGGTTTAACACTATAAATACCCCCACCATGTNCGGCCCACGTGCAGAGATCCTGAATTTATTATAGAAATCCTAATTGTATGATTGATGTGACTCTAGTAAAAACTGTAATTGTGTCTTGTCTTGTCAATAGGCTGTAAGAGCATTTAATGCTTTGAAAAGTTAGGAAGTCAAAATGATGGCTAAGATTTGATGCTTCAGCTTTAGGTATGAGGCCACATGTAACGTGATCCAAAGATCACCATCTCAGGTTTAACACTATAAATACCCCCACCATGTAACAATTGAAGGCTAATGCAATTTTAAATACTTGGAACAACTTGTTCTCTTATAATGGTTTACAATCTTTAATCTATATTCATAGCAATTGATAATTACTAAACAATCGTATCCCGTTATGTCGCCGGAGCCCGAACAGAAACGTCTTGTGTCGTTGAGCTTCTCCCACTCGATTGTTGATCTACCTTTACGTGTTGGATCCAACTTGTGCATACACGAGTAGGCCCGGCATCTATTGGCAGCATTTTTTGAGGTCAACAGATTGGCGCCATTTGTGGGAAGCCACACTATATCCACGAGCAATCTCGTGGAAAAAGCTTTTTAAGGACACAGTTTGGGGCATCCTCTTGAAAAAGGATTTGTTCCTAAAAAGGAATAAGAGGAAGCCCCCAGAGTCGTAAAATATTTGAAGTTCTATGCTTGAAAAAAGACGAGCTCGGAAGGCGTGTGAGGGAGAGCGATGATGACATCTCGGCCACGGCCGCCTCCACGGGCCGGCGTCGACCTTACCACCATCAAAGGCGAGGTGGGATGAGGATGGCAGCCAACTCACTAGGAAAATGTTTACCATAGCAGTCAATATGAGGAGCATTACCAACCAAAATTTGGCGATGCAAGAGCTTTTGAGACAAATGCAAAGCCAAGCCCATCCAATCCCTCCTTACGCAACTCAGGGCCAGTATCAGCAAGAAGACGAGTAAAGCACATGTTCCCAAGCATGCTAGAGAAGTCAACCCCCTCGAAAGAGAAGTGGAAGTTGACATAACCTCCAATTACGCATTGGCCGACCTACAGAGGCCCCATTCAATATGGAAGATAACTTCCACCCTGAATATGAGCCTGAAGCCAGGCCATAAAGGTCTACCAGCATGTTTGATCGGATCAGCCCAGTGCTACCGAGACCCAGACATTCTCAACAACCTCCAGCGCCTAGGAACAAACCTCAGCCCTCACCTCCTAAAATTGGGCAACGTGCCCTCCGCGCTGCCCCGCCTAGAAATAGGCGTCATAGGAGAGATGAGGAGGCTTGAATTCAAATCGGCCCCTCTGCTCAACTACCTAGGTATGAGGCAGATGAAGACTATGATTCTGATGGACCCCAAAGATCTTGTGATTTGGATGACAATGATGAAAACCTACGTTTTTCGCGAGAATTGAGGAACGCCCAAGTACCTGGCCACTACGTGATGCCCAAAATACCAAAATATGATGAAAGAGGTGACTCGACAAATACTTAAATAGCTATAAGACACACATCAGCTCAGAGGTGCCACCCCAACTGTGAAATGCAGAGCCTTCCACTTGACTCTCAGTGGGGCAGTCGAAATTTGGTATAGTAGGCTACCATCTGGTAGTATCAGGAGCTGGCCAGAATTCAAGAGCACATTCTTGAAGAGGTTCGCTGTCAGTAAAGAAGGAGAGGCCCCCATTCAATGCCTCCAAGACATAAGACAACAATCTGGTGAAACTTTGAAGAGTTTCCTGTCCCATTTTACTGACGAAATGACATATTGTGTTTAGATTACTGATCGAGACACCTTATCAGCACTACGAAGAGCCCTAAACATGAACACTTTATTTTGGAGAGATGTCCAGAATCATGACCGATGACCTATGATGCATTGATTGAAATGATTAGGCGAGAAATTATTAACGAAGAATTGATTGACCATAGAAATAGGGCTAGTTAAGGCCTCCAGCCTCAGCAGAAGTAGTGTGGGAGAGGACCAACCTCCCATTTGATGGATCATTAATGGAACCAGACTGGCGGTGAAATTGGCCCCAACTCGGGGCAGCGCTTGCCACGATCACCTTGAATATGGTACCCACGTTGGCCTATGAAAACATTGCACCCGAAGCCAATATTCAATGAACTGAATCTACACAACAGGCCCCCCGAAGGGGACGAGGTTGGGAGCGAGGTTCGTGACCTAGTGGTAGGCTTAACCTCCAGAATACTGTACCTATCATCATTCATGACATGGTAAAATGCAGAGACATTACCCGCCACCCCAGGTGGACAAGTCCCTGAAACGATCAATGAAATGATTCACGACAGGAAATAGGCCCTCGCCTAGGTGAGATGAGGCCACTTTTCGCCACCGAAACGTATCTCCTCGATGACGGAGGGAACATGAAGAAGAAAGATCAAGAGGCAGACAACGAAGAGGCCATCCAACTCGAACTGATAAGGCCCCCATCCATGAAGTCGATACAATCTTTGGATGCCCTTATGTCGGTGGAGAAATAAGAAATTCCTAGAGGAACTATACCGAGAGGCTAAAGGCCCCCACTAACCAGTTATATCTTGAACAGCAGTTCTCAAAGCAGTCAAACACCCCCATCGTGTTCACACATAAAGATTCAGAGGATGTCAACTATACCTATTGTGATGCCCTTGTCGTTAGGGTCGTGGTTGCTCGAAACGGACTAAAACGTATGCTGGTGGATAATGGAAGTTCCGTCAACATTCTATTCAGAGTTTTATTTGAAAAGATGATTCTCGATCATGAGTTAACCCCTATCTACACCCCCTTATATGGCTTCACAGGGGATAGCATAATCCTGAGGAGTAAGATCACACTTGCTGTGGAGATGGGAGAACCACCCTTATCAACATTGAACTTCATGGAATTCTTGGTAGTTGATAGTAGGTCTGCCTACCGCAGGGTATTGGAGAGGCCTGTGTTAAAAGAACTTAGAGCTGTCACTTCCATCCACCACCTATGCATGAAATTCCCAACTGAACATGGAGTGGCAACGGTGATAGGTGACCAAAGAGGAACCCGGGAATGCTACTTAAACTCCGTTAGGAAGGCCGAACCTTGGGACATTAACATGATAACTGATGATGTCAACATGGACATCCCCAGGGAGACGTCCACATTTGACGAAATTGACCCTCGCATTATCAAAACCGAGTCTCAAACGGCCTCAATAGAGGAGCCAAAAAGTTTCCCAATAGACCCATTGGAACCCACCACGCTGTTACAGGTGGGTAAGGGTCTGGCTCCAGAATTTAAGGAAAAACTTAAGAAATTTCTGTGTGAGAACCGGGATTTCTTTGCTAGGAAGCATGAGGATATGGTAGGCATTGACCTTGAGGTCAGTTGCCACCACTTGAAAATTGATCATAAGGTTGCCCCGCATAGACAGAAAATAAGAGCTTTGAACCCAAAATGATATAAGGCCCTGAAGGAAGAGGTACAGCAGTTAATCAAGAATGGCTTCATTAGGGAGGCCCTTTATCTAAAGTGGGTCTCCAACCCTGTCTTAGTGAAAAAACATAATGGGAAGTGGATGGTATGCATTGACTTTTCTGACCTTAACAAAGCTTGTCCTAAAGACAGCTTCCCACTCCCGTGGATAGATCAACTAGTAGATTCCACCACTGGACACGAGTCTCTGAGCTTTATGGATGCCTACTCCAGCTACAACCAGATCCCCATGTATCCCGGTGACGAGGAGTACACCTCTTTCATCACAGATAGGGGACTCTACTGCTACCGAATGATGCCCTTTGGGCTAAAGAATGCCGGAGCCACCTATCAAAGGCTTGTAAATAAAATGTTTACCGACTTACTTGAAAACACAATGGAGGTATACGTAGATGACATGTTTGTCAAAAGTTTGAAGGTTAGCGACCACATAACCTACCTCGACAGAGCCTTTCAAGTCTTATGAAGGTAGCACATGAGGTTGAACGACCTCAAGTGTGCATTTGGGGTTACATCAGGTACATTCCTGGGGTACATGGTTAACTAAATGGGTATAGAGGCAAATCTTGAGAAAATACAAGCACTGATTGAAATGAAATCCCCTTAGAAGCCAAAGGAAGTGCAAAGCTTAACCGGTCGAGTGGTCACTTTGAGTCTCTTTGTCTCGAAGGCAACCGACAAATGCCTCCCCTTCTTTAAGATTTTGAAAGGAGGAAAGAAATTCTAATGGACAGGGGAGTGTAAAGAGGCCTTCCAGGGGGTGAAAAGGCACCTGGGGCAGGCCCTCTTCCTCTCAAAGCCCAAGCTGGGAGAAACACTGCAACTATACTTGGATGTTTCTAATGAGGCCATAAGTGCGGTGATCGTTAGGGAAGACTGTTCAACCCAATTGCCAGTCTGTTACTTTAGCAAGGTGCTATTAGTACCTAAGACTCGATACTTGAATATGGAGAAGTTAACATTGGTGTTGATTACCGCGTCAAGAAAGTTGAGGCATTATTTCCAAGCCCATACGAGACATGTCTTAACCAATTTTCCGCTCAGGTAAGTACAACAGAAATATGATACCTTGAGGAGATTGTTGAAATGGGCCTAGAGTTGAGCGAGTGTGAAATTCTCTTCAAAGCAAGAACCGCCATCAAGGGCTAAGCCCTAGCAGACTTCGTGGCAGAATTCGCCAATGTCCTTGAAGTGGACGAAACCATTGAACCTGTCGAGCCTCCTACATGGAACTTATTTGTAGATGGCTCAGTTGGGGAAGCAAGCTCTAGCGCATGTATGGTACTAGTAAGCCCCGAAGGTCATAAGTTGAATTGCACCATACGATTTGGATTTAAGGTACCAACAATGCGGTTGAATATGAGGAACTCCTTGCCGGCATGAGGCTAGCCAAGGAAATGCAAGTAAACAGGTTGCTCATCAACAATGACTCCCAACTTATTGTAGGATAGGTTAATGGCAACTTTGTAGCTAGGGATAAAGCCATGTCCACCTACCTCAAGTTGGTAATGAGCATGCTCCCCTCCTTCAAAAAATTTGAACTGATCCAGATCCCACGCACTGAAAATGCCCACGCTGATGCTTAGTCTAAGCTAGATAGTAGCAAGGATTCTGAGTTACTGACAGTGGTGCCAATCGAGCACCTCCCCAAACCATCAACCTCTACGGAAGAAGTGATGTGGGTGGAAGGAACCCCAACTTGGATGCAACCCCTTATGGCCTAGCTTAAGGATCAGACTTCGTCGGATAATAAAGAAAAGGCCTACAAGCTAAGCAAGAGGTCCGTACATTTTATGCTAATGGATGATATCCTCTATAAAAGCAAATTCTCTTCACCACTCATTCAGTGTGTGGGAGGAGAGGAAGCCACATATGTGCTCCGCGAGATCCATGAAGGCATTTGTGGCAACCACTCGGGAGGGCTCGCTTTAGCATGGAAAATACTTAAGCAAGGGTACTATTGGCCTACTTTAAAAAAGACGCCATCCAATTTGTTCAAAAATGCGATAGATGCTAGCACTTCTCCCACATCCAACGACAGCCCTCCCAGGAGCTGATGATAGTGTCCATCCCTTGGCCTTTCAGCAAATGGGGTGTGGACCTCATTGGCCCTATACCCAAAGGCAGAGGAAGTGCTAATTTCATTATTGTTGCAATTGATTACATCACAAAGTATGTAGAAGCTGAACCCCTAGCAAAGATCACGGAGGCTAACACCTCCAAGTTTATGTGGAAAAATATCATATGCCAGTTTGAGATTCCCTACATCGTTTCAGATAATGGGAAGCAATTTGGCAACAAAAAAGGTATGAGACCTCTGTGAAGAGCTAGGAATCAGGAAGCATTTTTCTACTCCGCATCATCCCCAGGCTAATGGGCAATTTGAGGTTGTGAATAAAACTATAAAGCACACCCTAAAGAAGAAACTAGTTACGACCAAAGGAGACTGGGTGGATGAGTTACCACAGGTGCTGTAGGCAATCAAAACTACAAGTAGAACCCCAACTGGTAAGACCCCTTTCTCAATGACCTATGGTACCGAGGCAATGAGCCTGGTAGAGGTGGGACAACCTTCCCTCGAAGGTTACACTTCAGCAAGATATCAAATGACGATCTCGAGAGGTGTGAGCTTGATTTACTTGAAGAAAAAAGAGACGACTCCCAGTTGAGAATGGCAGCATATCAAAGGAAAATGACCCGGTATTATAATGCTAAAGTGAAGAAGAGATCCTTCAATATAAATGACTTGGTGCTTTGGAGAGTGTTCTTGTCCTCCAAGGAGCCAGGAGTAGGCACCTTGGGGTCAAACTGGAAAGGGCCCTATCGCATAGAAGGAGAAATATGACCTGGTACCGACTGGATAAAAGACATGGATGGAAAGGTTCAACCTCATCCATGGAATATCGAGCATTTACGAATGTATTACCAATGAATGTAACTCATTGCTGGATGTTTTCCCAGCCTTTTCAAATAAATAAAATCTTCATTTCAAGAAAGTTATCAAGCATAGGCGCCTCGGAGGAGAGGATCTGGTCCCTAAAGGGACCACCTCGTTTGAACTCCGAGGTGTATATCACATGCTTCCCTATGACAAGGCTGAACATCGAGGGAGAAGCCTTTGCATGGATGAACCACCCTCCATGCAAAGAAGCATGGGCACCTCGGAGGAGGGGATCCAGTCCCTAAAGGGACCAGCTCATTTGAACTCCAAGGCGTACATCACATGCCTCCCTTTGACGAGGCTGAACATTGAGAGAGAAACCTTTGCGTGGATGAACCATCCTCCATGCAAAGAAGCATGGGCACCTCAGAGGAGAGGATCCAGTCCCTAAAGAGACCACCTCATTTGAACTTCGAGGCATACATCACATGCCTACCTATGAAAAAGATGAACATCGAGGGAGAAGCCTTTGCATGGATGAGCCATCCTCCAGCAAAGAAGTGTGGGCACCTCGGAGGAGAGAATCAGTCCCTAAAGGGACCAACTCATTTGAACTCCGAGGCCTACATCACATGCCTCCCTATGATGAGGCTGAACGTCGAGGGAGAAGCCTTTGCGTGGATGAACCATCCTCCATGATAAGAAGCATGGGCACCTCGGAGGAGAGGATCTAGTCCCTAAAGGGACCACCTCGTTTGAACTCGGAGGTGTATATCACATGCCTCCCTTTAATGTGGGTGAACATTGAGGAAGAAGCCTTTGCATGGATAAATCATCCTCCATGCAAAGAAGCCCCTTTGAAGCTTCAGTTATGTGACTATAGCAATTTAGTTAAAGCCCAAAATTCAGCCAAAGAGTATTGATTTGTTCATTCCATGTGAATGCTTAAAGCCTAAATAATCAAAGGTAAGCCTGTCAGTTTAAGTTCAATCCAGTTTCAGTTCAGTCAATTAAGCTCAACTCAAATGAGATTCAGATTGTAGTTTGTCGAAGCAATTCATCATAGTTAGAATTTTAAGAAAAATGACAAAATTACAAACAATGGGAAGTATAGAAACCTCATTCATTAAATAGAAAAGTAATACATCAAGAGGCCAAAGGCATTACAAAAATAAGTCAAGCCTAAACTACTGCCGAGAAGGTTGAGGAGCTTGTTCCTCAGTGGCGAATGCATCAATTGCCAGCAGCTTCCTCTGTGGGGGTATGGGAAACCTCTTCCTCAAGTAATTCTACCTTAAGTTTTGAAGCATCCAGTTCAGGGTAGAGCTCCTCAGCCTTGCCCACCACTTCATTGTAAACAAACCTCCTCCAATAGATGGCGAATAGTCAGGTGGAAGTTAGCTATATATCTTTTGACCGCTTCTTCCTCGACTTGTTCAACTTCCATTTCAGCTCTTTTTGCCTCATCGACATAGTACCTTATTTGGGTCTCCATGAACTGGTTTGTATCCCTAAAACCAGCAAGCTTGAGGTACGCCTTCTCTAGAGCCTCTGCAGTAAACTTCTAGTGAGCGTTGGAGGTTTCAACCTTCTTAGTGAGAGAGGCCACCTCACATTGGGATTCATGAACCTCCTTCTTAAGAGCCTCTACCTTAGCCAGGGCCGAACTCAACTTCATCTCGTCCTCAGTCCGTTGGGCCCTCAAAACTCGCCCTGAGCATTCATTCTCCTTACCGCATCCTCGACATCGACAAGCTTATACAATGAAGCTTTGTTTCTTTGATGAATGTCAGTCAACACCTCTTGACACTTAAGGGCCACCCTAAATGCCCTTGCACTTTGGCTACCAAAGTGGTAGTAAGGTCCACCGTATTCCAGGTGGATACTTAACTCTGCTATCTCTCAGTCCAAAATTTATTAAAAATTTCATTGGCGCCTCGAACTTCGGCTGGCAGTATCTCCAGTACAGATGGAGCGATTTGGTCGTCCTCCCAGCTAAGAAGTTCCCAGACTTCCCTGGGGTCCTCTCTATTTTGCTCTTCTTGGGAGCCTCAGAAGCTGAAGGAGTTTCCCTCTTTTCCTCCTTATTGGCCTTCCAAGCATGCTCTACTTTAGCAATTTTTATTGAGGACTCAAAAAGCTTTGGCCACTGAGGACCCCCCTTCTGGGATGGGACACAGAGGTCCCAAAACTTGAAGAGGTCCCGCTTGTGTGGACAAGTTTTCTCTTCTTCTGAGGCTCCTCAATTTTTCCTTTTTCTCTATCAGGGGCCACCTGAGCTTTCTTAGAAGCCTCCTCCTCTGCTCCCTTCTCGGCCTAGTCTTTGCTAAGACGTTCCAGCCTCAACCTTGCTTGTTTCGGCCCGGAGGAGGAGGGCTTCAGAGCCTTCGTGCCAGTGATTGGTATAGCCTTGAGGATAGTGGCAAATCGGGTACTGAATGTTCCTTCTTGGCAAACTTGTGTACAAATGTGAAGGAAAAAGTTAGAAATCGCAAGAATGAATATAAACTTGATAGAAGTAAAGGGGCCTCCTACCTTTGGAGGCCATAAGTCTGAAGTCCAGGAAGTAGCGACTTCATTCAACGAGATGGGCAAAGCTTCTGAGCTTCGAAAATCACGTCCCAGTCAGCCTTGTCAAGTTCGTATCTGGAACCAAAATCTACAAACAAAACAAGAGAACTTAGTACCAAGAAGTTGGGCATAAATAAAAAAGTCGTAAGGCGAGGCACTCACGCGCTTCATAATACTAGGTTGGCACATTACAGGCTGGGACAACATCTCCCTCAGCCATCTGCCACCTATCTAGAACTAAGACTCTTTCCATCCTTTTATGGAGGTGGGGAGCCCCACTACGAAGGGAGCATGAGTCTCCCAAGGGGTGATGTAGTACCACCTCTTGGAATCATCCTTCTTAGTGACTCGAGTCTTAAAAATAGTTTGGAAGAGATGCAGAGGCATGTCTTCACCTAAAGAAACCTTCTTCCAAAGGAAGTAGGCCCCAACTAACTGACTCCACCCATTTAACAAAATCTGGGTGGGCGACAACATGAAGTTCCTCAGCACTGCTCTAAACAAGGGGTGTAGAAGTAGACAGACTCGTGCTTTAAGCAGGAACTCACTAATGGCCAAATAGCCCGGCCTTAGAAAGTAGGCTCGTTCATGGGCCTAGGAACTAACAATTCTATGCAATGGGGAATACAATATTTTTCCTGCCCCCAACCTGCCTCATAATCTATAGGCTCCTCAATCATGCTGTACAGTCTCCCGACCCCCTAGAAACTGACTCCTCCTCAACCCTAGCCATCGTAACCACCATTGACACCTCGAAATCCGTTACAAATAGTAGAGAATGACAAAAAAATGTACAGAAATGGATGAAGGGTTGTGAAATCGTGTTTCACAAAGAAAGTACCTAGGAAGGAATGTCTAGGAATGCTCGTTGGAAAACAAGGAGACGCTAGAAAAAGTTTCGAAGATTAAAGTACTTGAAAGAATTCGAGTGATTTTCGTAAAGGCAAAATTTCAAAATGACATAGCTCATGGTTTTTATATAGAGCATGAATCAATCCTAGCCGTTGGATCGAGGCCGAGTAAATCTGAAGCGTCCAATCCTGTACCCCAGCTCCAAAAATGAATTCAACAATCTTCAAAGTAAATGAGCTCGGCAGTTCAGCAATTTACTTCCTCAACACCAAAAATAGATTCAGCTATCTTCAAAGTAAATAAGCGCAATTCACTGCCTTAGCTCCAAAAAGGGATTCAGCTATCTTCAAAGTAAATGAGCCTCGACAGTTCAGCAATTCACTGCCTCAGCTCCAAAAATGAATTCAGCTATCTTTAAAGTAAATGAGCCTCGATAGTTTAGCAATTCACTACCTCAACTCCAAAAACAGATTCAGCTATCTTCAAAGTAAATGAGCATCAGTAGTTCAGCAATTCACTGCCTTAGCTTCGAAAAAGGATTCAGCTATCTTCAAAGTAAAAGTGCCTCGGCAGTTCAGTAATTCATTGCCTCAGCTCTAAAAATAGATTCAGCTATCTTCAAAGTAAATGAACCTCAATAGTTCGGCAATTCACTACCTCAGCTCCAAAACGAATTTAGCTATTTTCAAAGTAAATGAGCATCGGCAGTTCAACAATTCACTGCCTCAACTTCAAAAACGAATTCAGCTATCTTCAAAGTAAATGAGCCTTGGCAGTTTGGCAATTCAGTGCCTCAGCTCCAAAAATGGACTCAGCCATCTTCAAAGTAAATGAGCCTCGGTAGTTCAGTAATTCACTGCCTCAGCTCCAAAAACGAATTTAGCTATCTTCAAAGTAAATGAGCCTCGGATCTTCAAAGTAAATGAGCCTGGTAATTCAGCAATTCATTGCCTCAGCTCTAAAAATGAACTCAGTTATCTTCAAAGTGTACCAGATGTAACCTGACCATTGAATTCCACGCATAGTATGAATATATTTGCTTGGACTTGGTGGACTAGTATGATGGACTACGAATTTCAAGAACTTCTTTAACGTCATTACTGAAGTCTACACATGACATAAATAATTATACATGTACTTGGGGGACTATTGCTATGACTCGTTACTAGGAACTGCCATGTGGCCATCGTAACTAAGATGTGGGACCCGATCCAACCGAACCGCCTAGCCTCCCTCTATGTAAATCGAGGACCATTATCTGAGGCTCTATTGACAACCGAGGCCCATTAGACGAGGCCCCAGTACGTCCGAGGTACCTCTCTAGATCCGAGGCCCTTCAGCTAGTGAAGGTCCACGTGTAAAGATTCGTTCATGATGAAGATCCTATTTAAATGATTGATGTGACTCTAGTAAAAAGTGTATTTGTATCTTGTCTTGTCAATAGGCTATAAGAGCATTTAATGCTCTGAAAAGCTAGGAAGTCAAAATGATAGCTAGGATTTGATGCTTTGGCTGTAGGGATGAGGCCACGTGTAACATGATCCAAGGGTCACCATCTCATTTGTAACAATATAAATACACCCACCATATAACAATTGAAGGCTAATGCAATTTTAAATACTTGGAGCAACTTTTTCTCTTATATTGATTTATAATCTTTGACATATATTCATAACGATTGGTAATTACTAAACAATCGTATCTGGTTATCTCGTCGGAGCCCGAATGAAAATGTCTCGTGTCGTTGAGCTTCTCCTGTGTCCAATCTTGGAGTGATCTCGATCATTGATCTATCTTTACGCGTTAGATCCAGCTTGTGCATGCACGAGTGGGCCCGACATCTCTTGGCAGCATTTTTGAGGTCAACATTTCTTTTCCTATACTTACTTTGAAAAGATTAATTTAGGTAATCGATATCAAGAGTACAAAATTCTTTCAGCTAAAACTTTACAAAACGATTCCCTTTTTCCTCGGTGCATTATACACAAAATTATGTATGTATAGGTATCTCATTGACCACGCTTGTCTTTATGCACGATGATAAAAAAAAATTAAAGCATTTATGTTTCAACTATTGTAAGCTACACTATACAACATTTTCATCGCAAAACTTTTAAAGTTTCTTTTTATAAGAATGAATTCTATATGTACAAATGAAACATGTGCAAGGTGCATGCAAATAGCACTAATGTGCACATACAACTTAGTGATTCCACAAACTCTCAAAATCAAGCACCAACTTCTTATTCACATATCCAAGATTAACCAAGGCATTTAGTTTTTTTTTTTCAAAAGTATTTTTCTTTTTGCATTCTCTTCCTTGAGCTTTCCAAATGACCCATGTATAGGCTTTAAGCCGATGACTCCCAATTCAGATAACTTAAGATACCAGATTTTAAACATCTTTACATGCTTAATATCACAAGTCAATAAGCCTTTGAAGAGAAGTTTCACATTTTAAAAAAATAAATTATGCTTTGATCAGTGCAATGCTCCTTATCAAACACCTATTCAAGCAAACCGACCTCCAACTTCAGATTTTCACCCAATTTTATCCTGTTAATCTAAGACAATCAACACAAAAGTTTTCACACATGGAATCCCTTTTCACATCCGTATCTTCTTACAACAGCAAAATCACCCCTAAACTGTGCTAAATTTGGTCTAATGATAAGTAATTTAGCATGATTTTGGTAAGGCATCTATGTCCAACTATATCAACATATCAATTATATGAATTAACTCATAGTATCACACTATCCAATGTAATTCTAGTGCACATACAATATCAAGTTTTGCAAGGTTAAGTCTAACCATATAAACACATATCCTAAACCAAGGAAATATATTTTTTTTTTGTTGAAATTTTTTCGGTTTTTTTGTATTTTTCTATTATATATTAAAGTAATAACGAAGAAAAAATGCACAAATACTCAAAAGCACACGAAAAGTAAAAACTCAAAGTTTTTTCCACCTCTAAATGTAAAACCGACATTGTCCTCGATATCACAAAGCATAAATAAGAATATAAGGGGACGGGGAAGAAAAGGAAGAAGGTACTCCTCAATTTTTTCTGTTGAAGGTGTGATGCACTATGTAAGACGGCTAGACAATCTTCTTCATCATGCTTTCCCTTTGGTCTATGTTGGTTTGAGTATTCCGCGACGTCATGTTCCTGCACATAGCGGTCTTAGCCCAAACAATCTAAATAACCAACAATAAATTCAATGGCCTAAGGAAAGACATGATAGGATGGTGATTGCCTCCCACTAAGCGCATAATTTATAGTCTTTAACTAGACTATATGGATAAATTAATCATGGTGGCTCATGCTAAAATCTTGCAACNGACGTCATGTTCCTGCACATAGCGGTCTTAGCCCAAACAATCTAAATAACCAACAATAAATTCAATGGCCTAAGGAAAGACATGATAGGATGGTGATTGCCTCCCACTAAGCGCATAATTTATAGTCTTTAACTAGACTATATGGATAAATTAATCATGGTGGCTCATGCTAAAATCTTGCAACCTTACACTCCTTGCAATTTCCAACCTTGCATTCTCTTTTTTCCCTCCAAACCTTGAACTCTCCATTCTCATCTCATCCAAAGCTCCCTATATTTTTAGGCTTTGTCTCGTTTAAGTTTTGTGTCTAGTTAACATCATCCACTGATTGGACAAACATACTACCCACATTGCAATCTACACTCTCATGGTTCCTTCCACTGCATCTCAGTCTGGTTGTTTTAATTGCACTCATCCGTTCCACTTTCTGAACTAAAGTTGTCAGCTGCGCTGAGATTTCTATCAAAGAATTAACTTCATATACTCTACCAACTTTCTTTCCACTCATCCTTTCAGTAGGCCAAAGTGCACTAATGAATGCCAAGTCCTCCATTATCTGATAGACTTGATCCGCTATCCTCTTTGTAATAGATCTATCGCAAGCGGAGTCAACATTAGCCCTGCTTGTTATATTTAGACCAATGTAGAAGTAATGTACCTGAAGCCACTTCTGCAATCTGTGTTGTGGGCATTGGTGGAGTAAACCCTTTATCATTTCCAAAACCTCTTAATGGCATTTTGAGTCCAGTTGTTGGAATGTGGTAATCTCATCCCTCAGCTTTGCAATCATTTTCGGTAGAAAATATTTGCTAAGAAATTTCTGACTCGATTGGTTCCATGTAGTGATGCTCGAAGGTGGACAAGTGTCTAACCACTCTCTATCTAGCTGAGTCTCTCAATGTGTTTGGAAAAAGCCTCAGTCTGATTGCTTCACTGGACATACCGGGATACTCGATAGTTGTACATATGTCCAGAAATCTTGAGATATGAGCATTGGGATTCGTCTCGATGGCAATTTGATTTTACTTTGCATGAGCTCTGCTTGGTGTTTTTGGTGTGCTCCTAAATGTTCTCTTCTTCTCGACTTGAATGTTCATTCAATTTCTGGATCAAATTAAGCAAGATCACAGTGTCTCGAATTTTGCATACAAAGTCCTAAACAGGAAAAAAAATAGAAAACACTGTATTATTTTTCTAATAAATGAAACTAAATAAATATGCAAAAAATTCAAATTAAAACTAATTAAATACAATAGTCCTGGCAATGGTGTAAAAAATTTGATTCTTTGAAAACCCGTAAATATACAGGATGAGGCCATGTGTTACTTTATCTAACAGTTATCATTTCTCCTCTACTACTACAAAAGCTCACACAATGTTCCATTTGGAGGTAATGCAGTTTTATACATTCAAAATATAATCTTGCTCTCTATACATTTACTTATTTCACTACCGAATCTGATCCCTTGTTACTTAGTGCTCACGTCTCTAGCAAGTCCCATACCCACTCACTATACACTAACTGACTTGACCATCAAAGTTTACGTGGCCGCCTCTCCCTACTTCGAAGAAGGCCACATGTGACTTACAATTTGTCCAAGTGTGGAGGACTAAAGGCTTCATGCACATGAGATGTCCTGGAATATGTTGGCCATGTGGAGGAACATTCTTTCGAGCTCAACAATCTATATTCCTACTCGTAAGATGCGTACCTCAAACTTGTTTAGTTTTTACTAATAGAATGGATATGTGATGATTCTTCCAAAATTTGAGTGTATCTATAATACCTCAAACATCACATTTCACACTTGGCAAATAAAAATTCATGTATTACTTACTATCTACATTGTTATTGCATTTTCATCAACAGTTCGAAATTGCTTTCTCCTATTATGGTGCATTTGATCATTGAGTTGTTAAGATCTCTTTATGGTGTTAGTCTTCGACCTCACCGACATAGGTGGTGAATCCTACATTGAGCTTTGGTGGAAAATTAGGTTAATCGAGATGTTGGATATTGATTTGTTAAAATGCCCATAATAACTTATGATAATATAAATTGGGTACTTACATTGAGAAGTACAGTTTGACGTAACTTATATTTTAATCATAAATAATTTGCTCATAACTAAGGTAAAAGGGTTGGTACCTTGTACCAGAAGGTAGTAATGTTGACCGATTCATTATTTGGATTTGTGAGTTTTCCTTATCACATAAATAGTTAAAGGTGACACATGTACACTTAGAGTGTATTGAACGGACCACATGTCGAGTTTAATTCTATAATATGACAGCGCAAAGAATTAAATTCCACTTAATCACCATGTATTTCATCTAAAGCCTTTGACAGGGTTATATATCTTTTCATGAGTTTTCCTAAGCAGGGCGTATTCTCTTGTGGAGGCAATAATGTCTCCCAGGCACACGGGGACTATTTTGCTTTATGGTTACAATATATATCTGCATTCATTGTCGTATCTATAAGCTCGGTGGAAAGTGTAGTAGGATCACGCATCACCATGTAGACGATTCATAAGGCCATTATCTCTGCCTCTACCTCTTGGGTAGGCTGGTTGCACTATGGCAATCATGGCTCCTCATATCCAATAAGTCCAACCTCTTTATAGGCCAATGCTGTAACATTTAATGTAGCCGTGGAGAGGGCTTGGTCTGAGGTAGGGACGATTGTGTGTCCGGCTTGTATCTGTTGTTGGTTTACTAAGTGAGAGGTGAGGCCCCTCCTCTTTGCTTTTGAAGGTATGGGTGCCCTATGGTGGCTCTGTTACGGTGATCAATTAGTTCTTCATTGACAATTTCACCTCTCAACATTTTCACCAATGCATCATAGGCGATGAGGTTCCTATTTAGTACATCCCTCTAGAAGATGGCGTGTATGTTGAGGCCTCTCCTCAAGGTGGAGAGGCCTCGCTATCTGTGACCCATTCACAGTACGTCATCTCATCAATGAAATGGACTAGGTAGTTCTTTATCTTTTCATCTACTAATTGCCTTGTTGAATGGGGACTTGTC
The DNA here is from genome assembly GCA_903798315.1 of Fraxinus greggii. Lineage (NCBI taxonomy): Eukaryota > Viridiplantae > Streptophyta > Magnoliopsida > Lamiales > Oleaceae > Fraxinus > Fraxinus greggii. The sequence continues at coordinate 19,107 of CAIGRK010080456.1, forward strand.
CTTCCTTTTTTAGATAGGTATTGGTGCTATTTGCAAATTATACTACAAGCGCAAAATATCCAGTGTTATAATGTAATGATAAGTTAGAATGTCCATCCCACGGGGATGGATAATTAAATTCCTACTAATTATTATAATTAAAATTGCTCTTACTTTATCTAGACGATCGAATAATAGGTTCAATTTATTTAACTAAATCTAAAGTGAGAATGTGACTAAATCAACGATTGGATACAAATTCTTAAGGATTAAAACATGATATAAAAATCCTAGGGTTTTGATTTCATCTAGCTATTAACTATGTCTCTTAATTCTATATTTATCTCTAATTGGTTTTTTGAGTTTATAATCAAGAATCCTAATTTATTTATACTTCCTCTCTCGAGTTCCCAGTGAAAATCATTCCTAAATTCCAATTTCAATATCTATATTCCAAATCAAGATCTAGGAATTTACAAGTTCTATGGTTCTTTGTAAAAACGCTTCAAATAATTTATACTTTCTCTCGAAACCTATAAAACTAGGTTGTCTTATTCTATTATCATAGTCAAAATTTCCGCTCTCGAGGGCCGAATCTTAAACATCAACTTAATCTAATTGAAAGAATCAGGAATAAATAACACAATTAAACTTTAAAAAAACCTCAAAGAAATAAATATTGAAAATCAAAACATAGTATCAAGTTTAGATTCCATCAATCCCTTAGATGAATGAATTAGTTCATGGTAGAAGAATGAGGAAAATTCAAATTCATAATCAATAACATAGAGAAGAAAAAGAGAAAGACCATTTTGGAGTTTGGATCGATCTTCTTCTCACCATTCTCAAGAAGTCTTTATGAGTCCTTTAATGTTTATCTCGAGTTTGGGTTAATTGGGATTTTTATGGACCCATATTAACCTTAAAATCTGTGGTGCAACGCCTACTACTTGGGCGTTGTTGGATGTGGAACCTAGGTGCAAGATCTTTACAAACCTATTCTATTTTTAGCTTTTGTGGCGCGTAGGTGATTGGACGGCAGTGTCTAGGTTCTACCTAATTTGTTCAATTTTTGTTTTTTAGCTTTTTCCGCATTGTTGAGGCAATACTTATTTCAAGCGCCTATTTCATTGCCCTCTTTGCCTATCTCCAAGTCCTCTTCTCCTCGATTTATATCATCATCACTCTTTGGTTCCTTCAAACTCTACATTCGCATCTTTTTCACCATTTCACCTAACATATAACACAACATAAAAGCACATATCAAAACATTCTAAAACTCTTAAGATCAAACAAAACATCAAGTTTAAATAGTATCAGAAGCATGAGTGAAACACACTCATCAAACCGTCCCATATGTAATACCTTGCTAGTCCTCGAGCAAACACAGGAGAAAAAGAAAGGAAAAGAAAAGAAAAGAAAGGAAAAGAGACAAAGGAAACACAAACACAAATAAAACACATTAGCTCTCATGAAAAAAGTTTTAGTTAAATAGCTTTCTCTTTTGGCTCAGGATTGAAAACATTGCATCAAATCTTTGAACTGCTTCAAAATTACAATGCAAAACCCAAATTCTCACTTATCCAATACAAAATAGGTATGTGTGTGAAGACATAAGTGAAACACGGTAGATTTATAAGTTGGTTCAATTCGCAACCCTCGATGGTCAAATATATTATTTCTTCACTAGTGAGATTCATATAACTCCAAAAACAAGTAATAAAGTGATAAATAAAGTATTGTTCCCACGAGGACCATTCATTCATTATAGAATCAATCAATTCTAACTCTAATCGAATAGCAAATTGTGTTTGAATAGTTTATACTAAATTAACTAATTGTACTAATGATTCAAGTGAGCAATTTATGAAGCTTTTTTAAATTTCGATGTGATGTTACTAAGACCTTGAATCTCCCTTATTAATATGTTTCAATGCAAATCAATAACATGACAATATGTGCACTTTCTTGTTGATCAATATTCCTAAGTTAATTAAAAGTATTTCTCAATGACAATTAAATCTATCATCTCATGTGACCTTTCTATATCCCTATAAAAGATGCGAATATGAAAGAATGTAATAAAAATACTAGAACATCTATAGAAATCATGAAAAATATAATGGTATATATATATGTCCCCTATCGAACTTTATAGTGATTACTCTAAAGTGCTTTCTATCCTATTATTTCTCTCGAAATCAATCAAATTCACAACCAATCCAATTAGTGATCAATTAATTGAAAAGTCATTAAATTCTATAACAATCATCCAAGAATAAACACATATTGGGTGTCAAATTATCTAATTTATATTAAAAAATCATAAAAAGGGTTCATCATTGTCTTAGTAATTAAAACCCTTGCTGCCTAACATTACAAAATCACAAGAAGCCATGTTTCATTGGAAGAACATAACTCGGACTTTTGATAAATTGATAAGATGAAGTAGAATCTTGAAATCTTGAATTTCTTCAATGGTTTCTTGATGGATCTCTACTTGTGTCTTCTCTTCTTTGCCCAATACCAAGATTTAATCTTCAATTGTATAAATTCTTGCAACTGCTCTTCAATCCTCTCACAAAAAAAATATGAAATTTGTCTTCTTTTGATTGTAAGAATTTCTGTAAATTGGAGTATAATATTTATGTGAGAGATTTATGAGAGGCATATTGTATTTATAGAGGAAAAATGAAGTGAAAAATCATGCAAAAAAGTTGTTTCCATGTAGAATTTTGGAAGAGAAATGAAACAACCCGCATTTGCTAGATTTGACTTAGGCAGCCGCCAAGGCAAACCCCGAGTGATCACCTAGGCATAAATTTTGCCTTTGATTTCTCAAGCCGAGTGGTCTCCCGACTTTATAAATGGGCAGTCACCCATTGATATCATCTTTCAAAGTTTGTGCTTTGGTCCCCGAATTCGATTCTTGATTCTTTTAAGTCATTTTCTCTTACAATTTCTATCATTTAACTTCTAGTTGCATCCAATTGAACTTGAATCATATTCAATCTTCTTTTTGTGGTCCGAATCAACTATGAAATGTTGTAACTTAATCCCCATACTTTGAATTTCGCCATTTTTCTCTATTTTTCTCTTATTTCTTCCACCACTTCCGATTATCAAGTTTCACCTATTAAACGAGATATAAAATAAATTAAGCTATATTTCATTAAAAGAACTACAAAATGTCACTATCTTAATGCTAGAATAATTGCATGAAATACACTTATCAATTGACTTTCAGTATACTATTTTCTTTCACCGCTCGAATTTGGTTGGGTCTAACCGACAATGTCAACAATCTATGCATGTGATGATTCTCCCAAAATTTGAGTGCTTCGGCATTCAAGCTTACACTAAGGAATTCAAACCCACTAGTTATCTAAACTCCCACAATTCAATCATAATTGAACAATTACTTCCTTATTTTGACATTTATAGATCAAGATCAACCTCTCCCCTTTAAGCTTTCTTCACGACCCCTGTAACGAGCTATAAGTTAGTAACTTCCCAATTTTCAAAGACCAAAGGGTATCTAATTTTGAGATATCCCTCGATCTTACTAACTCGAGTCAAAAAGGCTACGAGTGAGGTATAGGATTAACAAGTGCAATACCCTTTTTCTTTTCTTTTTTAAAGGGAAACAAACATAAACTAGGCTTAAATCCTCAGAAAATATGGTCATTACAGAGTTTATACTTGATAGTTAAAGATACTCAACACAAATATGTTTTTCAACATGTACATAATCAACACAATTCTAGACCATATCTTCCACCCACTCGACCACTCCCAAATTATACTACAAGTGGTTCAAGTATGTAATGTATAATAGTTTAAGGAATTGAGTATCTAAGTTCACCATTTGAATCTATATATATATAAATCAACTTAATACTATACAATAATAAACTCAATTAGTGTACATAAATAGTGTCATGTTCTATATGGCTAAGCATAAAAATTCAACCAAAACACACAACTCATTCACAATTCATAAACTAACATGTAGTTTCAAGTATATGCATCATGGGCAATAAGGCTATCTAACTTACAGAAGCATGTAACAAAATTATTATTATTATTATTATTATTATTATTATTATTATTATTATTATTATTTCAAACTCAATAATTAAAATAATTCATACAAATCACTTGTAAGAAAAAAATTGACAATCACACAAAAGCAATTAAGCAATTTAGTTAAGCAATTAATGTTTCACCCCCAAGCTTAAAATAAACATTGTCCCCAATCTGAAAGTAAAGATAAAGGTGGAGGACTTCCCTGAGTGAAGATATTCATTGTCTTCATCATTGTAGGCATCATGGTGGGGTAGAGATTTATTGGATGGATGTGTTGGGAATACTAGAGGATACACAAAGTCGAGTTCTCCTTCTTGTAGAGGTTTCCATCCCAAACATTAGCAAATCCTTTTGAAGAATCCTTCTTGAATTAGAGAACACAAAGATTTGGAGAGGTGTTAACTTGTGATGAGAATGAGTTTTTAAGGTTGGAGAATTGAGAGAAAAATGAGTTAGGGCTTTAGAATGAGAAGTTGAGAATGAGGTTTGGAGGTATTTTAAAAGGAGAAGGGAATGAGAGTTATTTTTGTGTTGAAAGCTTTATATGGTTTGGGTGTTTGATTCAAATAAAACAGTTGGATTGACACGTTGGCACTATGTAAGTAGTGCTTAGGGGCCTGGAATCGACTAAAAATGTGCAATTTGGGATCGGGGTGGCGCCTAGGCTTCGGGTTTCTATAAAATTTGTGCAAAAATTGGGTTGAACAGGAGCTTGGGCACTGAATTTCTATTAAAACTTTGCCGGCTGTTTTAGGGCGCCTAGGTGCTGAGTTTCGGGAATTTTTTTTCAACTTACTTGTCCTCCATTCTCCATTATGATAATTTTTTCACCACCGACCTGGAGCATTGTCCTACAAAACATTAGTGAAAGTGTTAAGAAACAATAGAAAAATGTACATTCTAATATTTATCTAATTGAAAAAAAGGAATAGAGTTTGGGTTGCCTCCAAAAAAGTGCTTCTTTAACGTCATTAGCTTGATATTGTTAGAGTGTTCTAGCTTGAATTTCCAAGAGGAATTCCTTTCATGTTTCACTCTTGTTATCCATAATAATGTTTACGTCGCTGGCCGTTGATGTGGAATATAAATCCATCTTTGCCCTTCAACTTTATAGCTCCAAAAGGAAATATTTTGTGAATGGTTAATGGTCTTGACCATTGTGATTTAGGCTTATCCGGAAGCAACTTTCAACGGGAATTATAAAGAGGTATTTGTTGTCCAGGAATAAACTTTCTCCTCAATATTATCTTTTCATGCCACTTCTCAATCTGTTCTTTGGAAACTTTTATCTTTTCACAGACATCATTGTGGAACTCCTCCATTTTATCAAGTTGCAAAAGATGTTTATCACCTACTACTTTCATATCACAATTCAACTTCTTTACAGACGAACTTTCACCCAATAAAGTATAGCAAAAATAGTGAGGAGGCAGCTTCAACTCAAGTTTAGTACTCAAAACCTCCTTAGGATTGATAGTGTTGAGAAGCTGCAAAGGATTTTCTTTCTAATTCAGGTTATCATGAGTGGCAGAAGAGTCAAGATGAAATCAACTAATTTCTTGCTCCATGTGTGACATGTAGCAGTAGCCATATCTTCTCTTTAAGTACAAGTCACAATACATTGCTCTAAAGGGCCATCAAACAAATCTTTATTCCCTTCACTTACCAATGCAAATATAATGTCAATTCCTTGACAATTATCAGCGTCTTTAGGAAACTTTATAGGTTGGTACATATTGAACATGACTTGTTCTTCATTAACCCATAGTGTTAATTGTTCTTCTGTACATTAAATAATGGTCCACCAGTTGCTAAAAATGGTTTACCGAGAATTAATTGGATTTCTTGATCTTCCCCACAAAATTAGTCGGAAAATGAATTTATCAGCTTTTACCAACACGTCTTCAATTATCCTCCGTGGATATGTGAGAGATCTATCAGCAAGCTGCAAAGTGATGGTTGTCGGTTTCACTTTCCCAAGACCAAACTTCTTGAATACAGAGAGAGACATTAAGTTGATGCTAGCCCCTAGATTACATAGCACTTTATTAATGGTAGGATTGTCAATTGTGCAAAGAATTGTAAAGCTACCTAGATCCTTTAACTTCTGAGGGTGCTTCTTCTGGAGAACTATGCTACACTCTTCTGTTAGATTCAATGTCTCATACTCCTCTAACTTCCTCTTCTTCGATATCATTTCTTTCATGAACTTGGCATAATTTGGCATTTGTTTCAGTGCGTCTGCAAAAGGTATGTTTATATGAATCTTCTTGAAAATTTCCAGACACATTGCGAACTTTGCATCAAACTTCTTTTTCTATGGATATGGAAGCGGTGGTTTTATAATTGGTGAGTTGTCAAGAAATGAAATAGAATTGGACTTATGAGCCTTCCTTTTTTCTCTGCTTTAATTTCTCATTCTTTAGCTTGCTCTTCTTCTTCTTAATTAGAAACAATGTAGAGATCAAAGACTCTTTATGCTTGCTATCACCAATTTCATTACCACTTCTCAAGGTGATGGCATTATAGTATTCCCTTAGGTTTACCTTTTTATTATTGAGAAATTTTCCTTTCGGTTGAGAATTTATTGAAGTAGCTAGCTGACCAATTTGCACCTCAAGAGATTGTGGCCCCCATATTGCTCAGATGAGTCTTGATGTTGTCGAGTTGTGCCTCATCCTTGTTAAATCTCGACCTCATCATAGAAATAAGGTTCCCAATATATCTTCTAATGATGTTTTCTTTCAAAAAGCTTGATTACTGAACCCATAGGGAGGTTGGTGTACATTCCTGATGTTACCATAAGAAAGATTTTTATGATTTTACAAGTCCAGATGGTAGTAATTTGATAAGTTATTCCCTCTTTAGTTCAAAATTTCTAATATTTACTTATTGGATGTGCTCATTTTCCATATTAGTCTCCTAGTGTTGTGGAGAAGCAATAATGGCCGAATCTGCTTTTTGTTACATTCCTTGTGTAGTCAATGCAACTATTTGACTAGTAACTGATGATATTTGCCCAATAAAAGTAGTAATAAGATCCACCTAATAAAGACCAGCAACATTTTTTCACACTTTAATATTCATTCGGCCATTCATTGTTGGTGGATATTTCATCCAACAAGGAATAAGCATCATCTACAGTTTTAGACATTAGAGTACCACATGTAGTAGCATCAACTATCGTTCGTGTCAGACCATTCAACCCGCTATAAAATATCTCAATCTACTTCCAATTTTGATAAGGAATTTTTGAACCATTCCCTCCCAAGTGGTAATAGAACCGGATTGTAATTATTGAAGCCATATTCGGCTACTCAACTAAGTGTTAGGTAGTACGCTCTTCATTTTAGTGTTAGTGTGGCACTTCTTCAACTCATGTGAGTTTTGTAGTTGTTGAGGTGCTTTTTTGGCATCCTTTACCTCCATTAAGAAGGAAAGGGTGACATCATCATCATCAAGCTCGTAGGACCTGCATGGTATATCCGACTCTTCCTTCTCATCTTGGTACTTATGATGCTAAGAGGTTCCTACTTGATTCATAACAGCCTCTGCTGACCTTCTTTCTTGCCTATTCCTAGGTCGATGGTCAATCTGGGACATTTGGCTTTACATTTGTTCATAGGACCTCGGTGTGGAAGGGTAGGTATTGGGGCCTATTATTAGGTTCTCAAGACAAATCTCGTTGAAGATGCTGGTGGATCTGTGAGATCTACACTCTCATTCGTATTTAGAAGAAAAGTTATCCTCTCTATTAAACTGGTCATTAGAGGATGGCTAGATGCAAAATTTGTTGACATATCCACTTCTACTTCCCTTTCAAGGGGCTGGCATTTATCCTATTCATGTGAGATTGGGCTCTTTCACTTTGGACCTTTTTCTTTTTTGCTAATAGAAGAGGCTTGGCTGGGGCACCTTTTGGGACATTTGATGACCAATTTGTCCTTGTATTTGAATGAGGAATTGCTGCATGAGGGTGTTTTGTTGTGTTATCTTCATGTTGGCAACTATTTTTGCTACCTTTCTCGTGAGGCAAGTCTTCACCCTAACACCTCGGCTGTGTTGTTGATGGGGTTGACAGTGAATAACATTGGTCCAGAGGACCTCTTCATCAAAGACCTCCCCTGTTCTCCATGGATGCATATTTTCATCGCTAGCACTCATAGTGGGTGATGCCTCTTTTATTCAAAGATGGGATCTTTTAAGCAGATTTTTATCTTTAAAATGTTATTTTTTCTAGGAAAATGTACACTTAAGGTACTGAATAATTTCAAATCCTCTTTCTTTGGAACTTTCACTTGTTCTATATTCAAGAACAAAACCATTTTCAAGAGGGAAGTTGAGGCACTTTCCGGTAGGCTTTTTCCACAAGGTCATGCTCATGGTTTATAGTATGGTTTCTCACAAATGGAGCCAATTTGTTGACCTCAATTTTTATAGGAGTGATGCGGCCAACAGATCCTAGCATCTCTCACATCCATGTAAGCTTAGTTGCTAACACTTGTACAAAATGTAAGTCACACGTAGCCTTCTTTGATGGTGGGGAAGGCCTTAGCAAGTACTCAGACGGTCAAACCAGCTAATGTATAAGTATTTAAGTGTGAGACATACTAAAGACATGAGCCACTAAGTGTAAAAGGGTAAGATCCAAGAGCACTGTAGAGAGAACAATGAGAGTAAGTTTATAATTTGAGTATATAAAGTTGCATTACATTGGAATGTCACTAAGTATGAGATTTTATAACTGAAGAGGAGGAATATTGACCGTTGGATGGAAACACAAGTGACCTCATTCTGATGGTCGAGGTGTCCTTTCTTAGGCGCCAATACATCCATCTTAGGTAGGGTCGCATTTAATGTTCTAAAAAACAACCACCTAATGCCTAGGTCCCTCTAATTCATAGACGGACAATTTGACATTTAGACGCATACTGCAGAAATGTCATATCAATATGTCGTAGGTGAATTTTGTACAAAAGATCTCTTGGGATGATATAAAGTGGGATATCTTTTTTGTTAAAAAGAGGCTGATTGCTTCAAACTCCATCCCTGCAAAATACATGGCACCTAACGTAAAATGATGCATCACCTCAGCTATTTTATATGTGGGCTCACCTCCATCAAGTAGGAGTATCATGTGGAGTGCACACTAGTTGACTTGCTAACTGGCGCCATGTGGTGGTTGCGGTCTGGAGCCTTGTCGCAAGAGGCGTAGCAATCTCGAAATTGGAATTGGGACATAAAAAGGCATCCATATTAGTTTATTCACCACGAGTCTTAACATATTTTGAGTTTTCTATGTTTTACTTATTTTTTGAAGATTAAAAAATAAAAAACAAATAAGACCAATGTGGTTAGCTCATGTCAGTTGTGGGCCTAGATAGAGACGTAATACACCCACACACTATATCGTACCATGCCACTTGCTCGTGTTTGGGCTCCATTGTATTTTCTCTTTCTTATTTTCATCCATTCTTCAATAAAATAATATTAAACTTAAATCTAATTTTTTTCTTATTTTCTAATCAATAAGATAATATTACACTTCAACCCAAAACTTTTTCTTATTTTCTAATTACACATTCTTCAAAAAATCACTTTTCTCAAAAACTTAATTTTAATGGAGCCCAAATAGAGGCTTATAGCATGTTTGTTTCGACATCAAGTTAATTTAGTCTTAGTTGCAAGCTCAATTTCCATTTTATAATTTTATTTACTGCATAAATTCAAATAATTTGCTACATTATGGACGAGTAACAATGACTCAAACTTTCCCCACACTTCCCCATCAAGATTTTATTAGACAAGCAACAAATATTGTTGACAAAGTCATTAGTGGAGTGTTTCTTGTTAGCAATGTGACATAACTTAGCAACCAAAACGAAGAGAATCAACGGAGAGATAACTGTAAGTATTATGCCCTAGG